>APFE031488964.1:298920-319019 GCA_000404065.3 Pinus taeda
GGCGGCTAGCCAGGGACAAACCCCACAATGTGTGGGGAAACCCTTTGATCAAATCTTCTTTTATCTTCAATAATTCAGTAGAGAGAAATAGTACAATGAATTTGATTCATATCAGCAGTAACAAACCCTAGATCAGCAGCATCAGCGTTAGCGGCTTCATTATCAAACTAGGGCAGACGATATCTCACAAACCGACCGTCGGATTGACTTCATTCCACCACCAAAAGTTTCGGCTTCTAGAGAAGGTTCAGATGAATCTACAACGCAGTTCCAAAGAGGAGATCTTCTAGGCCTCGCAAGTAAATCTTTACTTCTACAGTTGCAGCGTCAGTTTCAGCAGATTCCAGCTTCAAACTAGGGCAGTCGATATCTTGCAAACCGTTCATCGGATTGACTTCATTCCACCACCAAAAGTTGTAGCTTTTAGAGGAGGTTCAGATGAACCTACAATGCAGTTCCAAAGAGGAAATCTTTTAGGCCTCGCAAGTAAATCTTTACTTCTGCAGTTGTAGCGTCAGTTTCAGCAGTTTCCGGCTTCACATGTGTGAGAGAGAGAGACCCATTTTAGTGCAGTAGAGAAGAGAATCATATCTACGCAATAGAGAGAGAGAGAGATGTGATGAGATGAGTGAGTCCAAATGAGGAAAAGTTCTCTTATATTTATACACAACGTTGGTGGGTGAATAGATGCGACTGTTGGGCTTCTGAGCTTACATGAGTTGTAGGTCGGCTTGATAATAATTCCATAATCAAAATAAATTCATATCTCCATGAATATTTATCGGAATCAGATGATATTTATATCAATCCTACACCTCTTGACAAGAGGAATCTAATAAAAATATTATCAGCCATGAAGAATATGACCCACATGAATTTTTTTCCCTAGTTGCCAATTTTAACACCAAAGAGCCATAGTCTCTCCTAACGAGCAGATTTTGTTTACAATCAATGCAGAGTCAATAAACCAAATGCTACAGATCAAGCCAAACCCAAATCAAACCCCATTTTCCATTGAATACCTCCTTGAACTCTATTTAAAGCTGGACCCCCCCAAGAAGACTCAAATCTTTCAGACCTTCATCCTAGAAGAGTCTCATACACCTACAGACAATCCCTCATACTCTACTACCATTTTCTCCAAGAGGGCTAGACAAATATTGACCATGCTCCCTTGTATTATAGGATACACCAAAAATGATCATGTAGATGAGCCAATACTTGCTTTGATCCAATACTTTCTTTCCTCTCTATTTTTTTCTAGGCAAGCCTCCAGTTGGAATTTTCAATTTTTCCCAGTACTTGGTAGACAGGATCCATGATCAATTGATTAAATTGCCAAATGAAAGAGTATTCAAATACTCTTATGTATTGTTCCACATGTTCCTATATTTCCAGTCAACGTCGAAAAGTTTGACACTAAGGTCCATCCCAGATCAATCATCTTTTGGACACCCTTAATCCAAAAGTGTTCCACTATTTTCAATTACAAAGAGTTCATTGATTCCTTTGTGCATCCAGTTGTAAATATGCTAACTAGTATAAATCAACCCAGGATCAGTGATGAGATAAAAAGTGCTTTGCAGTTGTCTAAGAATAATAGAGTATGAGACTAGTATATATATCAAGACCACACTAAAATTAGAATATATGGATGCCAGCTCACTCCTTATAAGCTGCCCAAATATCTTCCCATGAGGATATTCGCATTAGAATATATCAGGCAGATTATAAACTCATATGATGTGAATTTCCTATCAGCTAGGAAGAAAACATAGTTCAAGATAAAAAACCAACTTGGTCCTTTTATCTGTAATAATAGGGAGGTTGGAGAAGAAGCAGAGAAGTGTTTACAAGAGTTGAAGTTCAATAGTAGTTTTAAATGGCAGTATGACCCTTTAGGAGTCATAAACAAACTAAGGCTTAAATTCAAGTTAAGCCCTTTTATGCATGAGTCCAAGATATACAATGAATTATATCCCAACCTATCAGAATGGTTGGAAAATACCTTGATAGATATGGAGAAATAGATGGATACTAGTTCCATTCTGCATACTCCAGCCCTGCAGGACAAAAGTACAAAGAGGACCAAGCAAGAAGGTTCATGTTCAAGCATAGATAAAACACATGATATATTTGAAATCATGTATATGAAGAAGCCCAAGATAAATCCTGTCAATGAGCAAGAAGAGCAAGCAAAGATAGTTGGGATAGTTGAGACACTTCAAATCATTGTTACAGAAACAATGGTCAGAGAAAATAATCTCCATTAGTTTCAAAGGAAACTCATCAACCTTCCACCTCTAATATCCAAAGCATTCAAAAACAACTTAGCATAGAGATTTCTTCATCAAACAAAGTAATAGATAAGGAAAATGACATAAAGGATAAGTATAAAGATATCAAATTAAGGAATGAGGCATTAAAGGCTAAAACATATGCCCAAAAGTTCAAATAGACTCCTAGCAATCAAAATAGGTTGATGTTATCTTTTGACATTAAAACTGGTAAAATGCAAATGACCTTTTTGCAACCTAAAGTCCATCAACCTAAATCATCAGTAGACAATAGAAAAACAGAATTTGAAGTTTTGGCCAGGGATGTTCACCCTATTGATCACATTGAATTTCATAAGCAGGTAGGAGAAATGATCTACTCAACGATGACCAACAAGGCCATGCATGTTCAGAAACTTCAAAATTATCTAGACAACATCACAACACAGTTTAAGCTAGAGAAAACATCCTCACAAGAAAAATATAATAGAATCAAGTCACTGGAAGACTTGATTATTGAGATTGGATATAATCCAAATGACGTTAAGGCTGCATAAAAGCTCATAAAGAAGAAAAATGAAGACATTGTTTCACTAAAGAAGCAATTGAAGTTTCCTCCTTATGAACATCCACAGACCAAGGAGGTTATAGAAAGCCAAAGCCAGAAATATGAAATGATGGACCTCATGCTCCAGCTAAATTCTCAATTAAAAGAAATGGAGAATGAATCGGACAATTTAATACAGTTGAAACAGGCCAACATTGAGACAGCCACTACCATTGTTATTCCTACAGTTACTACAACATTTCCTTCAACTTTAGCATCTTCATTGGCCCCAACAGCTCCACTAGCTACAACACTTCCAGCTACATCAACAACAGGTTCAACAACAACAATAGCTTATCATAATGATGAAGCAACTAAATGGGCCAAAGCCATGGAGGATATGTCCATCCAGACCACTGAAATAATTAGACTTTAGGAACAAATCAAAAGTCTAGAGGATGAGAAGAAATTGGCTCAAATTATGCATAATAATGAAGCTCAGAAGACAAACAGGTTGAATGAAAAGATTAGGAAGTTGGAAAAAGCATTAACATTGAAAGAGCCACTAGCCCAATAAAAACAACTTTTATGGGCCAATATCATTGACTCAGTCAATGATATTTGGCCATCTATATAGGTGATCTTTGAACAAAATGATTTAGTCAAAGAGGTTGGTGAAGCAATTCAAAGGGTTAAGGTTGAACTTGGAAACATGCCAGAAGAAGCCTCTAGAATAATCCAGTTCCTTAACTTAAAGAATAAATAAGAATTTCAGGAACCTTGAATAGCTAACAGAACTGACACTATACTAGAGGTGAAGAAGGTAATCACCAAGAGGAACCTGATGATGCAACTCGAGGACAAATGCCAAAAAATGGAGCTATCTATAGGTAGGTTCATGGTCAAATTTGATGCTTTGATGCAGAAAGGTCTACCTAATCCATTGGTAATTAATGACAGATTAATGCCACATGAAGACTATGACAAGAGAATCAGAGAAGTTGCAAAGGAACAAACCAGTAGTTCCTCCATGAAATTGATGCCTACAGCAAAAGTCCTTTACCAGGCTTTTGAGAACCTATTTTACCTCCATCATGAGGTAAAACATATTTTTGTAAACAAGCCCACCTTTGCAAAATATACAGAAGCTGATGAAGCCTTTAGAAGAATGGTAAATATTAAATTACCAAATATTGAGACTTGGGGGAAGTTAAATGATTTACTGCAAAAAGTGCAAGGTAAATAATGAATACAGAGTGGTGAAATAAAACAGAAGATCAGCTAAGTCAAAGTGTATAATATGAAAGAGTATCAGTTAAAAGGAAAAGTAAAAGAACAACTAATGTAGAGCAACAGAGAAGAAGAGAAAGTAGCAAAAGATCAAAGTATAAAACAACAAAATCAGTAAAAGAAGGGACAACTAACATTTTAGTTTCCTAGGTGTCTCTATCTTCTTGCACGAAGATATTTATTTTCCTTGAATAATTCCTAAATAGTTTAGTATATTTTGTAACTATTTTTTGTATAAATGCTTCATAATTCGAAGTATAGAGAGTGGATTTTTGAACATTTCTATAGTTACATTGATCTGTAAACCTGAGGGTTTATTGTAAACATTTTCAAGTCAACAGAATAGACAGAGTAATAAAGGCATTGCATTACAGGATTCATTTGTTGGGCCACTTAAGTGAAGTATCTTTCATTTGTCAAATTATTATTTTCTCAAGTATTTCACAAACATACATGTGTTTCCAATTTGAATGAAATAACTGGAATTTTACTCCAGAATTTGTTTAAGTACACCCTGTCTTGAACAATTATTCATTTTTATGTTTTCTTATGATATCCAAATTAGGGAATTCTCCATTGCTCCCTAGTTTTGATTGACCTCTTTCATTTCCTTCATTATTTGGTTTGAGGAATCCTTGACTGCTCCTTGATCTTGATTGAAAAACCACTTCACCATCCAACCTAAAAGATCTAAAATTACTCAGTTACCTTGCCCTATGAACACTATCTTTGGAACTGATTTAGTCCTATTTTCTTAACAACTTGGAATCCATGGCCCAATGGTAAAACGACACTTATCTATCCATCTGAATTAGTAATTCCACCACCAAATAAAATCAAAACCCAATCAAGCTTAAATAACTAGCCTAAAATCAATTAACTCGACCAAGTTAAATCATTAAGAGAGAGCCCTCTCTAAGCATTAGGAAGGCTAGATCCTAATCTCAAAAGTAGGTTTGTGGTTACCCCTATTATTTCTTTCATGACAACCCTACTGAAATTTTAGAGTGATAATAGAGCCAATAACACCACCCAAACAAATTGAAAATTGGATCGATGCCACTGTAAAATGAGCCCATTTGGGTTCCATGCCAAAGAAGAAACACATGGTCTATTTAATAGATGAAAATTCCATTCGAGGATGCTAGAGAAATAGAAAACGACCATGATTAATAAATAATATACCTATAAGGCCTCTGGCCATGTATCTGAAATGGAGGTGGCAATTTCCTTCCATGCTCTATTTAATAGATTAAAATTCCATTTGAGGATTATAGAAAATTAGAAAAAGGCCTTGATCAATAAATAATATACCTAAAATGTCTTTGGCCATGTCTCTAAAATGAAGGTGGTGATTGTCTTCCAAGTCAAAATCAGGGAAATAAAGTTTTCATTTCATCCACGTAATATTGAACCTTCATATGTGGAATACTCCACCACCTTAAGGATGCCTTCGCCCATTAAATAAAAAAAAATTATAAACATGTTAACTCAACCATAAGATCCTGGGATTTTGTCCCTGGGAAAATTTTGAAGGATATTTTAAATTTCTTTTGTAGTGGCTAGGCACTCTAAATCATCAACGTACCCTAGGTTGAAGAAATGAGGATACGAATTGATGATTTCCTGTTTGATCATTGATGCTAAATACCTCTAGAACAATATAAATATTTTGGAAGAAATCCTTACCAATTTTAGCCATCTCCTCATGGTAATTCATCCAATTCCCCTCTTCATCCTTAATGTACTAGATGTGATTAACAGATCTCCTGAGATTCATAATTTTTGAAAAATTTTGATTTCCTATCACGTTCAACAATCTAATGCACCTTTCTTTTTAGTTTGACAATTGTTTATTTCATCAATAACATCTCAGCCTTCATTTGATAGTCGTTTAGCTTACAATTTTCAAAATAAAAGAGTAAACCACTTGGATTAGAATTGAATATACTATTTATTTTCAATTAAACAAAACTTTGCTTTCCATTTCTTTCATAATGTGAACCCAGAAAGAAACCTCTTTTTTAATGTCACTGAGATTCTCCAAAAATTGTTGCACCATAGGCTTATGCTTATCTAAGTGAACATGTTTCCACTTAGACCTAATAGTATGATTCAACTCTTCAAAGTTTAGCCATCCCCTCTTGAACATGAATGGATTATTTTCAACTAGAAGTGTCAGTCGCTAATTCCATGATAAGCATTGGAAAATGATCCGAAACTATATTAGAAAAAACTGAAGTTATATTAGAGAAATTTTGAGGTCTAAAATGGGTCTCCTACATAATATTATAAAATAATAGTGAAAATAATAAAATAAGATTAGATTACATCATCAAATTTTAGAGGAAAAAAAGAAAAAACTAATTTTTCAATTCGTATTTTCAACTTATCTCCCTACAATTTTACTCAAATTCAGGCAAGAGCACTCGTTAGATCTGGAATTTAATTCCTAATCCATGGATTACCATTGTTTCATACTTTCAATGGACCCTGCTCCACAAAAAATGAGAAATACATGAAAAAATGTGATTGCAATAATGTTTTTCATGTATTTCTTAGTTTTTGTGTAGCAGGGTCCATCGAAACTATGCAACATGGGTACTCCTTGGATGAGGAATTAAATTTTTCATCCAACAAATGGTCATGCTCGAAATTTGAGTAAAATCATAGGGATATAAGTTGAAAATACGAATTGAAAAAGTAGTTTTTATTTTATTTTTATTTTTTAATATTTTTAATTTTTTACTCCAAAAATGGTCAATAATCCCCCATGATTGACATCATCATCTTGAATCCTATTGGTTCTTATAAAGTATATTTTGGTTTTACATTTTTATTTTGAGGCCCATTTTCTACCTCAAAATTTCTCTAATGGAAGGAAGCTCACTTCTGCAAGTAAAGACTCAACACCAATGAAACGATCAACACATTTTGAAATAACATTTGATATAGAATAATGATTCTTCCAAGTAGGAGTTATCTTAAGGAGTTCAATATCAATTAAATCAAAATTGGACATAATAAGTGTAAAAAAATTTGATAAGGGATCCAACCAGGATCTAAACTCCAATCTTCTAAAGCAAACAAAGTAAAATGTAGGTCCGCCATGGATTAAATTAGGATAAAAAATAGAACCCTTCTCAACCATATGTGGTTCTAAAAAAATTGACGATTGCAATAAGGCCCATTGATATGTAAGATTCTTATAGGATTATTAAGAGCATGAAAAAAACATTTTATGAGGATTCATTAATCACAATCCTATCTAACAAAATTTCCAGCTAAAGGGCTCCATCTAGTGATAGGCCCACCAGAATGGCCTATTGATGGGAAGGAAGAAAAATTCCATCCAGCTAAGAAAGAATACAAACAATAAAAGAATTTAAGGTTAGATCTTAGGGTTTCCCGTAGAAGTAAAAAATGAGGATTATGAACCTTCAAAAGTATTTTAAGGGAAAGAATTTTGGGAGCTTCCACCAACCCCCTAATATTCAAGGAAATAAAAAGCATTAGGTTACCTTATGGCTTGGGTGATAAGCTTTAAGTGCCCAGAAAAATGGTTGCTAGTGGGTGGGTAAGATCCCTCGTCTAAACACTAGTTTCATTCAATAACCTATGAATCTATGATTTCCTTTAGAAGAAACAGATGATAGTCCCCCTTTAATTACCACCCTCAAAAATAAAGGAGACATGACTTTTGCGAATGGAAGTAAGGACCAATGTGCTCCTTCTTGAACTAATTTTAAAATATTATGAAAAGAAAAATTAGGAGTTTTAAAATTAGAGATAAAATACCCTTTGTTCAACTCTAGAAATAAAGATCTCAATAGTCCAACTCTCAATGACTTGAAAATCGTCCGCTTACTAAGACATGCTTCTAGAAGAGGAGAAAGGGTCTTTGCTGAATTTGATCCTCCAAAATATCCTTCCTATTCTATGAAGGTTTGTTTCCCTTGTTTGGATCTTTGTTTACCTAAAACCACAGAAGTCTACAACATAGTCTCTTGAAGTTGTTTCTGTTGCATATCTAAAGAAACTTCATCTTCCTTCTCAAGAGTCTAAGTATTGAATTACATCCTCTCCCCATAATGATACTTATATGGGACTAATGCTAAGTATTTTTTCAATGTTGATGGTAGGTTGACCTCTTTTTATCCACAAGCCTCGATATTCACATTAAACACCAAAATAATGTATCCCAATAGTTTAACTTTTAATAAAAAAATACCCCTTCCATGAGATTTCCATATCCCCTATAGAAATTTTGGAAATGTCTACCTCAAATAGTATTTGAGCCACCTATTTGCCTTGAAATGCTAACCTGTATTTTTCAACTTTTAGAAATCTTCCAAGTTGATTTCCTGTCAATTTCATGGATTCATTGTTCTATAATTGTAATGGTAATCGAGGAAGCAAATCCCATAAGTGGAATTTAATGAAGGATTTCGTACTAGGATTAAACCTTGGGTACCATTATTTCAATACCAAAATTGATCTCTCCCATATCCATACATTTGGAAATGCAAAGTCTTGGTCTCTAATTGACATGAATCCAAAAATCACCCATCCTTTTATATGTAGATGAAAAACTAGACTATATCCCAATCTCGGTTCCCAAGCATTCTTTATCCAAATTTATAGAGAATCGTTATTTACTTTTTGGTGCTTGTCCCATGACATATTTTGTCGTTAATAAAAGACATTCCTTCCCTTTTTTAGCCCGAATGGATTTTGTATGCCTCTTATTCTTAAAATATCATGCTCTCTCCTTCCTCTTCCTAGCTCCAATGTCAAAACTAAAAATCCCTCCCTATGCTCCCCACTCTTGTCTTTCATAAACTTGAGTATCTAACCCTAACCTTAATCATATTAACAATTAATTTAAAAACTTCACAGCTCCTTTCTTACGTCTTCCATGGTTTTAGGCACCTAACATAATCCTAAACACTCTATCAACATCTATGATAAATTTGTTGTTGAATCCTCATTAATGACATCGAACGGAGTAGGAAGTAACTTTACCTCCCTATCTTTGTCATTTACAACCCCCTATATTCGTAAAATATAGTAAAACTAATCATCTATCTAGAATATCTATGGGTCTAACCAGTAGATATCATCATTTAAATCAAAATATTCTCTACCCTTTCACTTCACCTTTTGAAACTAAATATTGTTGAGTGGACATTGTTTTAAGCGAAATGGAAAGGATTCCACGTGGATACCATTATTCTTGTAACATGTGTGTTTTGATGAAGATTTGATCAAAAACCCTACATTTTTTCATTTTGGGGGAGAGTAAATTATTTTCCAAACCTTAACCTCTATGTTTTGGTTTGGAAATAGAAAAAGTCTAAGATCTTCTCGCTTGAGAGAAGCAATTTATTAAGCAGTGCAATAATGAAATAGAATGGAGAAAGGGGTGGTACTTCGATTCATTGGAAATGTTTATGGGTTGATCTTGAAAATCACCATTGGTTCCCAACTTCACTTAAGTTTTGTACCTTCTTGCAAATGGTGGGGGAATGGCGCAAGAAATCTATGGCCGACCCACGAGAATAACATTGACCCAATTACCCTGATACTTCAAAAAAACATCTGATATGTGATTGAAGGACATTGTTTCTACTAATTTACACAATAAACCTCATTAGGAATTTTACTTGCTATGAGGTCTCTATTGGCATTGATAATGATTTGATGGCTCACATCGATATCAACTTTTTAGCTTGTGTGGAGATGAGTGTGTTGCAAGTAAATTAATGATGAGTTGATCATTGGCATTGATGTCAACCTAGCAGGATGCATGACAGATGGTTCTAGAGAAGCTTGGCTTATGTCTAGATGTTATGATATTTGATGAATGGTTTTTATGGTAGATGATTTTATGCATATTCTTGAATGGTACATGTGTTGTCCATGATTGGATAGTTGTGCAGTTGCTCAAAGAGTTGTGGAACAAGTTGGTAGAGATCTCATAAGGAACATTATAACATAATAGTGGAAATAATAAAATAAGATTAGAATTCATCATCAAATTTTAGAGGGAAAAAAAGAATAAAACTCATTTTTCAACTTGTATTTTCAACTTACTCCCTGTAGATTTACTCAAGTTTTGAGCGGGATCACTCATTAGATGTATAATTTAATTCTCCATCCAAGGATGAACTATGTTTCATACTTTTGATTGACCCTGCTACATAAAAAATGAGAAATACATGAAAAAATATGATTGCAATCATATTTTTCACGTTTTCTCATTTTTCGTGTAGCATGGTCCATCAAAAGTATGGAACATGGGTACTCCTTGCATGGGTAATTGAGTTCTACATCCAATGAGAGCTCCCGCTCAAAATTTGAGTAAAATGGTAGATAAATAAGTTGAAAATATGAGTTGGAAAAGTAGTTTTTTATTTTTATTTTTTAATATTTTAACTTTTTTACTCCAAAAATGGTGAAACATCCCCCATGGTTGACATTTTCATCTTGAATCCTATTGGTTCTTATAAAGTTTATTTTGGTTGTACATTTTTGTTTTGAGGTCCATTTCAGACTTCAAAATTTTTCTAATGTGTGTCACTAGAGGATTCTTGCCATTAGGAAGAAGGCTTTTGCATGCAACTGCAACCAAGATATTCATGTTTTGTAGGTGCATATGTAGGTTTAATTATGAATAAAACATTACCTTGGTCTTTTCCCATGGTATTGAACATGTGTACAACAGTACCTTTGTATTTTCCCTTAATATTTTGTTTGAGCTCGATTTCTATATATGTGTGTGGGTATCATATTGTGTGAACATGTATTGATTAGTTGTGTGGGTGGAGTGACTGGGAGAGTCAGCTATAGTGACTTCCATAGAATATTGTATATATGTAGTTGTGTTGAGTTGGGTTTTTTATCAGATTTTCATATTTTGATTAGAGAGGTTTTTGGGTTGCTCCTGTTGAGTATATTTGAGAATCCAGTTTGAAAATGTATGAAATATGGTCAGCATGGAGGATTTGAAGGTGTAGAGGCTTCGGGAAAATAGTGCATAGAGGAGCTGGAGGCCTTCTAGCAAACAAAATAGTACATGAAGTTTATTTCTCTAGAGTACAGTGGAATTTCATGAGGCTCGTTGGTTGTGGTGGCTTCCAAAGGACGTACATCCGTAGAGTCTCGAGAGAAGAGAATTCCTGACTTTTGATGCTTGCAAAATGTCATAAGATTTAAGTCTTCTAGTTTGTGGAGGAAATTTGTTCCATGTAAAAAAAATCACACTTAATAGAAGATTTGAGCAGCAATAATAGCGGGTGGTTTTTTCCCACAAGGGTGATTTCCACCAAAACACTTGTGTCCTCTTGTGTGCATGTTTTCTTGATTTTTTTCGTGGTGTTTTTATATTTTTTCTATGTCAGCTCAACATGTATTACTTATGATTTGATGTTTTCTCACTAATTTTTGGGTGTTTTGATAAAAAGAGTTAAAAATGTAATAAACCCTAGCACTACTGATTCACCCCTACCCCCCCAGTAGTGAGCATATTCCAACAATTGGTATCAGAGCCAGGTTCTCTGAGTGGAGCTTAATTGCTTGAGGGTATATTGTGGGATTATGATGAAGAAAGAGAGGAAAAAATCTCATAGGAAGAAGGGTTGCAAACAAGCCAAGAATGTTGCAAAACCTGAAGAACATCTTATGTTGGTAAAAGGTATGGCAGATAGTATTTTCAATCATGGACATTTTTTTTCTAATCTGAAGTGATGATGATTTTAGGGTCATTGATGAATATGATAATTAGTGTTTTGAATTTGATTCCTCAAGAGGTGAGAAAGATGTCATTCTAGTGCAGAAATATGAAGATGAAGAGCTTAAGAAACTAGTGATTCTGGAAGCCAAAAATAAATTTCACACAAGATTGATAGAGAAGCTCATATTAGAGAATAAAGATATGAAGAAAATTCTTCAAATCCTTGATGAGAAAGATTATTATTTTAAGGAAGAATATTCTGATCTACAAAATCAGTTGGAGAAAGCAAGAAAAAATTAAGTGGAGACTGGAAATTAGCTTAAAGATAAAATCACCTATAGTAAAAAATTGGAAGTTGAAATAGAAGAGAGAAGATCCAATGAAGCTACTATTGAAAAACAAAAAGAAGAAACTTCTAGCAGCAATGAAGCCAACTACCATCAAAATTAGGACGCAAAGAATAGAACAAGAAGAATGTTAGATAAACTTGACTCGAGATAGAGTCATAGTTGACCAGATAAAAATCGATGGTTTTAGGGCACATGGTATTGTGCATCCATAGTATTCTGCCTGTGGTATTATATGTAATGGAGCTTATAAAAGGCTGGAAGGACTTCATTTTAATATAAGGCCTGAAGGTGAGTGGTAAAGCCTCACTTGGTCGGATTGGCCAGGGTTTTGGCCAATGATAATGAGATATCATTAGGTTGGGTTTTCCCTAGATTTGGGGTTTCCCGAATAAACATGTGTGTTTATGTGTTTATGGTTGTTGCTCTTTATTTTTATATTTATTCCTTTTGGTAATTATTTATGTTATACAGTCAATTTCTTAACAATTGGTGCCAGAGCCAGATATTGGCTTCAAAGGGATTCTTTGATGTCAGGGGTTTATAAGGCCTGATGAGAACAATGTAGCCTTTTACATATCTGGGTCTAGAAAATAATGGTACAAGATTTGTGTACGAAGGTGAAGGCGAGCAGAGGCTGCGGTGAAGACATGACCGGTTGGGGTTTCTTGTTTTAAAGGAGGGAAAATGTGCGAGACGAACAAGTGGATTTTATTTTTGTTTCAGTTGTTGTTGTAGATTGCGGGATCAAATTCAAGGAGAGGGAAGGCATTAGATTTGATCAGAAATGGATCAGTTTGAGGTAGTGAAAGACATCGGCTCTAGAAATTTCGGTTTAGCCAGGTTGATTCAAAATAAGAAGACGAAGGAGTTTGTCACTATGAAAATTTGTCATCATGATCTTAATTTGGAAAATACATTACTGGATGGCAGCCCTGTGCCCTAGCATAAGATTTGTGACTTTGGATACTCGAAGTCTTCTGTGCTTCATTCTCGACCCAAATCGACCATCGAAACCCCAGCTTACATCGCTCTTGAGGTTTTGCCCGGGAAAGAGTATGACGGCAAGGTTGCAGATGTCTGGTCTTACGGAGTTACTTTGTAAGTGATGTTAGTTGGGGCTTACCCCTTCGAAAATCAAGATGACCTGAAAAACTTTTGGAAAACGAAACAGCACATAATGAGCATGCAATATACTATTCTGGACTATGTACACGTGTCACCTGAATGCAAGCAGCAATAAACAAAACAAAACAAAAATTTAATGAAGTCAAAATTATTGCATGTAAATGGGCATACTACTGTAAGACCTAGTAAAGCATGTGTACCCCTGGATAATCACTAGTAAAGTCTGGTTAGACCTAGGTGATAGGGGGGTTGTCGGGTTAACAATACCCTGGGGAAAAACTCTAAGGGGTGTAAGGGCTAGAGTGAGTGGGATTCTCTCACTTAGCAGGTTTGGCTGGAGTTAGTCAAGGAACCCCAAGTCAAGTTTAAGGGGGGGAATTGTTAGATAAACTTCACTCGGGATAGAGTCAAAGTTGACCAGATAAAAATTGATGGTTTTGGGGCACATGGTATTGTGCACCCATAGTATTCTATCCGTGGTATTATATGTAATGGAGCTTATAAAAGGTTGAATGACTTAATTGTAATGTGAGGCCTGGAGGTGAGCAGTGAAGGCTCACTTGGTCGGATTGGCTAGGGTTTTGGCCAATGCTAATGAGATATCATTAGGTTGGGTTTTTCCCTGGATTTGGGGTTTTCCCAAATAAACATGTGTGTTTATGTGTTTATGGTTGTTGCCCGTTATTTTTATATTTATTCCTTTCGGTAATTATTTATGTTATACAGTCAATTTCTTAACAATTGGTATCAGAGCCAGATATTGGCTTCAAAGGGATTCTTTCATGCCAGGGATTTATAGGTCCTGATGAGATCAATGCAACCTTTTACATATCTGGGTCTATAAAATAATGGTACAAGATTTGTGTACGAAGGTGAAGGGGAGCGGAGGCTGCGGCGAAGACACGACCGGTTGGGATTTCTTGGTTTAAAGGAGGGAAAATTTGAGAGATGAGCAAGTGGATTTTGTTGTTGTTTCAATTGCTACTGCAGATCACGGGATCGAATCTGAGGAGAGGGAAGGCATTACATTTGATCAGAAATGAATCGGTTCAAGGTAGTGAAAGACATTGGCTCTGGTAATTTCAGTGTAGCCAGGCTGATGTGGAACAAGAAGATGAAGGAGCTTGTTGCTATGAAAATTTGCCATTGCGATCTTAAGTGGAAAATACATTACTGGATGGCAGCCCTGCGCCTCGGCTCAAGATTTGTGACATCGGATACTTGAAGTCTTCCGTGGTTCATTCCCGACCCAAATTGACCGTCGGAACCCTTGCTTACATCACTCATGAGGTTTTGTCCAGGAAAGAGTATGACGACAAGCTTGCAGACGTCTGGTCTTGTGGAGTTACTCTGTACATGATGTTAGTTGGGGATTACCCCTTCAAAGATCAAGACGACCCAAAAAACTTCTGGAAAATGATAAAACACATAATGAGCATGCAATATACTATTCCGGACTATGTACATGTGTCACCTGAATGCAAGCAACAATAAAAAAAACAAAACAAAAAAATTAATGAAGTCAAAATTATTGCATGTAAATGGGCATACTACTGTAAGACCTAGTAAGGCATGTGTACCCCTGGATAATCACTAATAAAGTCTGGTTAGACCCAGGTGATAGGGGGGATGTCGGGTTAACAATACCCAAGGTAAAAACTCTGAGGGGGATAAGGGCTAGAGTGAGCGGGATTGTCTCACTTAGCAAGTTTGGCTGGAGTTAGTCAAGGAACCCCAACTCAAGTTTAAGGTGGGAATTGTTACATAAACTTGACTTGGGAGAGAGTCAAAGTTGACCAGATAAAAATTGATGGTTTTGTGGCACATGGTATTGTGCACCCATAGTATTATGCCCATGGTATTATATGTAATGGGGCTTATAAAAGGCTGGAAGGACTTCATTGTAATGTAAGGCCCGGAGGTGAGCGGTGAAGGCTCACTTGGTCGGATTGGCTAGGGTTTTGGCCAATGCTAATGAGATATCATTAGGTTGGGTTTTTCCCCATATTTGGGGTTTTCCCAGATAAACATGTGTGTTTATGTGTTTATGGTTGTTGATGGTTATTTTTATATTTATTCCTTTCGATAACTATTTATGTTATACAGTCAATTTCTTAACAAAGAGGTATGAGAAATGTTAGGTGCTTTAGTTTCCAAGAAGTCGGTCATATTTGACTTAAATGTAGAGGTAAAAAAATCAATTCTCTCTAGAAATTCAAGTAGCCAAATAAGGATAATTTCCATAGATCGATCTCATCAATGTTCAGGTATAAAAATATATTTTATGGCTACTGTTATGTATGTAATGGTTTCACACATAAATCTATTGACTGTAGTGTTCATGGAATAAAAGTTAAAAAATATATCAGTAAAGGATTTGAGCCATTTCCACTATTTCTTTGGAATATTAGATGTTATTTCTGTGATAATTTAGGCCATATAGCGAAATATTTTAAGTAATTTATGGATATCATGGAATCTAGATGAAAGAATAAAGATCTAGGTGCAAGTACTTCTAGCATGCATCAAAGAAACCTGCAAGAAAAACTCAAAAGAATCTGGAAAAGGAAAGAGAAGCCATAAGGAAGAGTTGAGATCGCTAAATATTTAAAAGATATGGAGTGGTGAGTGGCATCAAAGAATAACTAAGGCCAGCAGTCTTAGGGGGAGCATGAGGCAAAATGTGCATAACTTCAGGGGCGGCTCCTCCAAGAAAATGAGGTTAATCTAGTTTCAATTATTTCAAAGCATTTGTTTTGATAACTCATCCCTGATATGTTTTAGAAATGGTTCCGTCAATGAATTTGTTGCAAATCCTGAGTCCATGGGTAATATAGGCAAACTAATATGAATTTGGTTTGATATGTGCATTTTGAGCATCTGCCCTACAATCAAAGTAAAAATATTAGCATTTTTTATTGAAAGAAAGAAAAGAGCTTGAATCTCATAATGCTAGTTCTCGCAATCAGTAGTAAAATAATTAGCAATAAATAAAAATCAATCAAAATTGTTCACAAGAGTAAAAATGAAATAATGACAAAAAGAAAGAAGTGTGCATATCTAAAATTGGTTATTCACTCTTGTGTGAAGGTGTATTGTATGGTACTTACTGTAATCGGTTCATAAAAGGTATAAAGTTTATGATCTTTGGTTTTAAATGAAAATATTTTATGGCCTGGAGCATGTCAGTGAAGATCGACTATCAAATGTGATCCAAAGGATAACGTTCCTAATGATGGAACAAAGTTAACATTCTTGTTTTGGTCTCTAGCACATGAGTAAATAACATTATTATTTTTTTTTATGAAATCTAGTCATTGGAGTAGTTATGGACTATTAGTCGTGGAATGGTTGTGTGAAAAAATTGTTCATTGTGTTAAATGGATGGAATGAAATCAATTATTGTTCATGGTATGATTTGGTCTTGACATTCGGATGCACTAAAAGGATTGATCTAGATTTCAATCATTCACAATGAACCTATTCTTTTGATCTGGGCAATTTTATATTCAATGTATTCTTTTGTTCTTGGAAATTTGATTGCTTGCACTAGATGCATTGATTTCAGTTTAGATGTTGATTTCTAATCCTATTTGATTGTTTGCACTAGATGTATTGATTTTAGTGTATATGTTGATTTCTGATTTGATGCAACAATATGTATGATGTACATTAATTTCAAAGTAATTAGATTAATAGTGTTCATTGATTTTAGTGTAAGCACATCTCTACCTCCTCCATCTATATCTCTATCTCCCATTGTCTCTCCTTCTCTATCTCTCCCCCTAAACATACAAACTCTCCCTCCTTCCCTTTCTCCTCCCTCTCTCTCTCCCTCACTCCCTTTCTCCTCCCTCTCTCTCTTCCCCTTCTATCTCTCTCTCTAACATTTCTCTCTCCATATCCATATCTCTTCCTCCCTCCCTATCTTTGTCTCTCTCTTCTCACCTCTCCCCCCATCTATATCTCTATCTCCCCTTATCTCTCGTTCTCATCCCCAAAACATACACACTCTCACTTAATGTAAGCACATAAAAATTATTCAACCATAAATACAATACTTGATTTTCATCCTAAATAAAGTGTTTTCTTACTTTAATTTATAATTGGGTACATTCTTATTATTCCCATCATTCAACATTGTTAACGTAGTAATAGAAAATAACTACCACTGAAAATTATTTGGGTTTTAATCCCAATGATTGACATTGGAGAAAACTACTATTAATATTAGAGAGAAACAGAGACAAGGTATGCTGTTTACTGTAGTAGTGTGAGTTAAATATTTGAATGGTCTATGATTCCAACTACTCTTTTCATATGATCGATATGAGAAAATGGGAAAAAATAGTTTCAAATTGATTGCAATTAAGATTGTTTGTAATTGACTATATTCTTAGTATTCACATTTTCTATCTATGAAAATTGTTATATTGACACTTTGCACTCAAAATTTGTATTTCATCATTTTTCATCATTCAAGTTACTAACAATCTCTCTCATCTCAACAAACTGAGGTAAGTACGAAAATTTTAAATTAAAATGACCAAATTAATCTTATACATATTTATCATATTTAAAATTATCAAAATAATTAGATATTCAGAAAATTTTGTATGTCTGCACATGATTGAAACCAGCCTAGATCCATCTTAACACAGGATCTATCAAGCGCCAAGAGGGATCAAATCTCTCGAGGTGCAAACCTTTCCTCAAGTTTTGCACTCAAAAGTGAGAATGGAACCAAAAACCTGACAACCCCAGGTGATGATGACGAGGTTTCCGCAATATTTTTAAATTGCTCCCTGAAGCTTGTTTCGCAGTAGCCATTTCAAACTTCTTGGGATAGGCATCAAATGCTTCCAGCTACAAATATGCATACCTTTTCTAACAAAGTGCAAAACTCTTACCACATCCTATTTTTTGAGTGAAAAATTTGAGGAAAGGTTTGCACCTCGAGAGATTTGATCCCTCTCAGTGCTTGATAGAACTGGTGTTAAGATGGATCTAGGCTAGTTTTAGTCATGTGTAGTCATACAAAATTTGTTGAACAACTAATTATTTTGATAATTTTAAATATGCTAAATATGTCTAAGATTAATTTGGTCATTTTAATTTAAAATTTTCTTACTTACCTCAGTTTGTTGAGATGAGAGAGACTGTTAGTAACTTGAATGATGAAAAATGATGAAATACAAATTTTGAGTGCAAAGTGTCAATATAACAATTTTCATAGATATAAAATGTGAATACTAAGAATATAGTCAATTACAAGCAATATTCATTGCAATCAATGTGAAACTATTTTTTTTCCATTTTCTCATATCGATCGTATGAAAAGAGTAGTTGGAATCATAGACATTTCAATATTTTAACTCGTGCTCTTTTTAAACATCATACCTTGTTCTATTGCTCTCTATATAATAGTAGTTTCTCCAAATTCAATCATTGTGCTTATGAGTGTAAACCCCAATAATTTTTGGTATTTAATTTTTTTCTATACCGCATTAACAATGTTGAATGATAGAAAATGGGATAAAAGAATGTACCAATTATAAATTCAGGCAAGCAAACACTTTTATTTAGTGAGAAAATTCAAGTATTGTATTTATGTGAATAATTTTTATGTGCTTTCACTAAGAGAGAGTGTGTATGTTTTTGGGGTGGGACGGAGAGACAGGGGAAGATAAGATATTAGGTGGGGGGAGGGATGAGAGAGAGGAAAGACAGGGAGGGAGGAAGATATATGAATGGAGAGAGAAATGTTAGAGAGAGAGAGAGAGAGAATGGAGGGATGTGAGGGAGGAAGAGAGAGAGGGAGGAGAAAGGGAAGGAGGGAGAGTGTGTATGTTTAGGGGGAGAGATAGAGAAGGAGAGACAATGGGATATAGAGATATAGATGGAGGAGGTAGAGATGTGCTTACATTGAAATCGATGCACAGTATTAATCTAATTACTTTGAAATTAATGTACATCATACATCTTGTTGCATCAAATCAGAAATCAACATCTACACTAAAATCAAGACATCTAGTGAAAACAATAAAATAGGAATAGAAATCAACATCTAAACTGAAATCAATGTGTCTGGTGCAAGCAATCAAATCGGACTATAAATCCATATCTACACTAAAAGCAATGCATCTGGTGCAAGCAATCAAATATGAGTAGAAATCAACATCTACGCTGAAGTCAATGCATCTAGTGTAAAGTATTAAATATGATTAGAAATCGACATCTACACTGAAATCAATGCTTCTAGTGCAAGTGAAAAAATAGGATTAGAAATCAATATCTACACTAAAACCAATGCATTCTATGCAAGCAATCAAATAGGAGTAGAAATCAACATCAACACTAAAATCAATGCATCTAGTGTAAGGTATTAAATAGAATTATAAATGGACATCTACACTGAAATCAATGCATATAGTGCATGTGATCAAATAGGATTAGAAATCAACAATTGCATTGAATTCAATACATCTATTTTAATGAAAACCTAAAATATTCACGACTTTCTAGATACAACTTCTATGTCTATATTTTTCTTTGTGAGACTCTTTCTTCTTCCTTCTCTCTCCACCTTCCATTCTATGTCTATCTCCCTCCTCCTCTCCTCCTCTCTCTTCCCCTCCCTCTCTCCCCCGTCTCACTCTATTTGCCTCTCCCTAATTTTCTGTATCTTTATCTTCTTTCCTCTCTCCCCTTTCCATCTATATTTATGCCTACCTCCATCTCTCCTTATTTGTCTCTATATCTCAACCCCCTAAGCA
>APFE031488964.1:320631-335973 GCA_000404065.3 Pinus taeda
TAATAAAATCTTTATGAAATATAATATAATAACTAGTAATAATAATTAACTCTTTGTCACAATGTGACATTGGACCATGGTTGACCGTAGTTGCCATGGTTGATTTTCATATTGAGACAATCTTTGTCACAAAGCAATACTTGAGCATGGTTCACCATGGCTGACTATGATTCACCATGTTTGACCCACAGGAATAACAAACCATTGGGATTTATACTAAAAACCAAATATTGACCATGGTTGACCACAATTGACCATGGTTGAACATGTTTGATTCTATAACACATGGTTGACCATGGTTAACAAAGATTATCCATGATTTTTATATGGAGAAAATTTTTGTCACAATGTGACGTCCCACCATTATTGACCATGGTTTCCCATAGTTGGTTATGGTTGACCATGGTTGACCATGATTGATATTATAAACCCAAGGGATTGATATTATGAACCGAAGTGAAAAATAAACCCAAAGGATACTAAAACCCCATGGTTGACCATACTTGAAAATGGTTGACCATGATTGATATTATAAGCCTAAGGGAATAGTAAACCCAACTAATTGATATTATTAACCCAAAGGAATAATAAGCCCAATGGATTAATACTAAAACCCCAAGGGATTATGAACCTAAGGGAATAATATTAAACCCAACGGACTAATATTATAAACCCAAGGTATAAAAACCCTAAGATAAATATTAAAAATACTAAAATAAACATGGTTGAGCATGGTTGATTTTCATATTGAGACAATCCTTTTCACTATGTGACATTGGACCATGGTTAAGCATGGTTGATTATGGTTGAACATTTTTGAATATGATTAAACCCTAGGAATATGAACCCTTAGATCAATAAACGCAAGGGATTTGTATTATAAGCCCGAGGGAATAATAAACCTAAGGGATAACTATTATAAACCCAAGGTATATAAACCCTAACATCAATATTATAAACCCTAAAATAAACATGGTTGACTATGGTTGACTATGTTGATTTCCATATAGAGACAATCCTTGTCACAATGAACGTTAGCCCATTGTCAACCATGGTTAACCATGATTTATTTTCATATCAAGACAATCTTTGTCCAATGAAATGTTAGACCATGGTCGACCATGCTTGATTTCCATATCCAACCTTTTTCTACGATGGTTGAACATGGTTGGTTATGATTGACCATGGTTGAGAATGATTATTATTATAAACCCAATGGACTGATATTATAAGCCCAAGGGATTAATACTAAAATCCCAAGGGATTATAAATCCAAGGGAATAATAATAAACCCAAGGGACTAATATTATAAACCCAACATATATAAACCCTAAGATAAAAATTATAAAAACTAAAATAACATGATTGACCATCGTTGATTTTCATATTGAGACAATCCTTATCACAATTCCATGTTGGACCATGGTTGACATCATAATCAACCATGGTTGACCGGGGAATAATAAACCCAAGCATTTAATATTATAAACGAGAAGGAACAATAAACCCAAGGGATTAATGCTAAAACCCCAAGGAATTTTAAACCTAAGGGAATAATTTTAAACCCAAGGGTCTAATATTAGAAACCCAAGGTATAAAAACCATACGATAAATATTAAAAACACTAAAATAAACATGGTTGAGCATCGTTTCTTTTGATATTGAGAAAATCCTTGTCACAATGTAGCATTGAACTATTGTTGACTATGCTTGAACATGGTTGACCATTGTTGAATAATATTAAACCCTAGGAATATAAATGCTTACATCAATAAACCCAATGGATTGATATTATAAACCCAAGGGAATAATAAACCTAAGGTATACAAATTATAAACCCAATGTATATAAACCCTAACATGAATATTATAAACCCTAAAATAAAAAATGTTGACCATGGTTGACCATGGTTGATTTAAATATAGAGACAATCCTTATCACAATGAAACGTTGTACCTTGATTGATTTTCATATCGAGTTAAACTTTACGAGAAAAGAATGTTGGACCATGGTTGGCCATGGTTGATTTCCATATCCATGTGGTTTGACCATCGTTGAACATGGTTGGCTATGATTGACCATGGTTTACCATGATTAATATTATAGACCTAATGGATTGATATTAGAAACCCAAGGGATTAATATTAAAACCCCAAGGGATAATGAACACAAGGGAATAAGATTAAACCAAAGGGACTAATATTATAGACCCAACATATATAAACCCTAAGATAAATATTATAAACACTAAAGTAACCATTATTTACCATGATTTATTTTCATATTAAGACAATCCCTATCACAATGTCATGTTGGATCATGGTTGACCATGGTTAATTTTTGATATCAAGACAATCTTTGTCATAATGCGACATTGGACCATGGTTGATTATGGTTTATTTTAATGTTGAGACAGTCCTTGTCACAATGCAACATTCAACCATGGTTAACCATAGTTGGATATGATTAAAAATGGTTAACCATGATTGATATTATAAACCTAAGGGAATAATAAATCCAAGGGATTGATATTATAAACCCAAAGGAAAAATAAATCCAAGGGATTAGAAACCCCAAGGGATTATGAACCCAAGGGAATAAAAATAAACCAAAGGGACTCGCATTATAAACCCAACATATATAAACCCTAAGAAAAATATTGTAAACACTAAAATAAACATAATTGACCATTGTTGATTTTCATATTGAGATAATCCTTATCACACTTCCATGTTGGACAATGGTTAACATCATAATAAACCATGGTTGACTGGGGAATAATAAATCCAAGCGATTGGTATTATAAACCCAAAGGAATAATAAACCCAAGGGATTAATACTAAAACCCCAAGGGATTATGAACCTACGGGAATAATATTAACACCAAGGGACTAATATTATAAACCCAATCTATATAAACCCTAAGTGGAGATAATTTTTGTCATAATACAAGATACGACAGTTGACCATTGTTGGTTATGGTTGACCATGGTTGACCATGATTGACATTATAAACCCAAGTTAATAATAAACCTAAGGGATTGGTATTATGAACCCATGGGAAACATAAACTCAAGGGATTAATACTAAAACCCCAAGGGATTATGAACCCAAGGGAATAATTTTAAACCCAAGGGAATAATTTTAAACCCAAGGGACTAATATTATAATCCCAACATATATAAACCCTAAGAAAAATATTATAAACACTAAAATAAACATGATTGACCATTGTTATTTTTGCATATTGAGACAATCCTTATCACAATTCCATGTTGGACCATGGTTGATATCATAATAAACCATGGTTGACTGGGGAATAATAAGCCCAAGTGATTGATATTATAAACCCAAAGGAATAATAAACCCAAGGGATTAATACTAAAACCCCAAGGGATTATGAACCTAAGGGAATAATATTAACACCAAGGGACTAATATTATAAACCCAAGCTATATAAACCCTAAGTGGAGATAATTTTTGTCATAATGCGAGATCCGACCATAATTGACCAAATTTAACCATTGGTTATTATGGTTGACCATTGTTGGTTACGGTTGACCATGGTTGACCATCGTTAATATTATAAAACCAAGTTAATGATAAACCCAAGGGATTGGTATTATGAACCCAAGGGAAACATACTAAAACCCTAAGGGATTATAAACCCAAGGGAATAATTTTAAACCCAAGGGAATAATATTATAAACCCAACATCGGTGAACCCAAATAAAATATTATAGACACTAAAATAAACACGGTTTATTTTCATGGTGAGAAATCCTTGTCACAATGCGACATTTAACCATGGTTGACCATGGTTGGCTATGATTAACAATGGTTGACCATGATTGATATTATAAACCTAAGGGAATAATATACCCAAGGGACTAATATTATAAACCCAACATATATAAACCTTCAGATAAATAGTATAAACATTATAATAAACATGATTGACCATCGTTGATTTTCATATTGAGCTAATCCTAATCACAATTCCATGTTGGACCATGGTTGACCATGGATTCCATGTTGGACCATGGTTGACCATGGTCGACATCATAATAAACCATGATTGATTGGGGAATAATAAACCCAAGCATTGATACTATAAACCGAAAGGAACAATAAACCCAAGGGATTAATATTAAAAGCCCAAGGGATTACGAACCTAAGGGAATATTATTGAACCCAAGGGACTAATATTATAAACCCAAGGTATATAAACCCTAAGTGGAGACAAATGTTTTCATAATGCGAGATCGGATGATGATTGACCAAAGTTGACCATGGTTAGTTATGGTTGACCATGGTTGACCATGGTTGACCATGATTGGTATTATAAACCTATGGGATTGATATTATGAACCCAAGGGAAACATAAACCCAAGGGATTAATACTATTACCCCATGGTTGACCATAGTTGACAATGGTTGACCTTGATTGATATTATAAACCTAAGGGAATAATAAACCCAACATATTGATATTATAAACTCAAGGAATAATAAATCCAAGGGATTAATACTAAAACCCCAAGGGATTATGAACCTAAGGGAATAATATTAAAGCCAAGGGACTAATATTATAAACCCAAGGTATAAAAACCCTAATATAAATATTAAAAATACTAAAATAAACATTGTTGAGCATGGTTGATTTCATAATGAGCCAATCCTTGTCACAATGTGACATTAGACCATGGTTGACCATGGTTGATTATGGTTAACCATTGTTGAATATGATTAAACCCTAGGAATATGAACCCTTATATCTATAAACCCAACGGATTTGTATTATAAACCCAAGGGAATAATAAAACTAAGGGATAACAATTATAAACCCAAGGTATATAAACCCTAACATCATAATTATAAACCCTACAATAAACATGGTTTACCATGGTTGACTATGTTGATTTCCATATATAGACAATCCTTGTCACAAATATGCAACGTTGGCCCATGGTCAACCATGGTTGACCATGATTGATTTTCATATCGATACAATCTTTTTCGAATATAACGTTAGACCATGGTTGACCATACTTGATTTCCATATCCAACCTTGTTTGACCATGGTTGACAATGATTAATATTATAAACACAATGGATTGATATTATAAACCCAAGGGACTAATACTAAAATCTCAAGGGATTATGAACCCAAGGGACTAATATTATAAACCCAATGTATATAAACACTAAGATAAATATTATAAAAACTAAAATAAACATGATTGACCATCTTTGATTTTCATATTGAGAAAATCCTTATCAAAATTCCATATTGGACCATGGTTGACATCATAATCAACAATGGTTGACTGGGGAATAATAAATCTAAGCGATTGATATTATAAACTTGATGGAACAATAAACCCAAGGGATTAATACTAAAACCCCAAGGGATTATGAACCTAAGGGAATAATATTAAACCCAAGGGTCTAATATTATAAAAACCTGGTATAAAAACCCTAAGATAAATATTAAAAATACTAAAATAAACATGGTTGAGCATAGTTTCTTTTCATATTAGGACAATCCTTGTCACAATGTGACATTGGACCATGGTTGACCATTCTTGAATCATATTAAACCCTGGGAATATAAACATTTACATCAATAAACCCAATGGATTTATATTATAAACCCAAGGGAATAATAAACCTAAGGTATAAAAATTATAAACCGAGGGTATATAAACCCTAACATAAATATTATAAACCATAAAATAAATATGGTTGACCATGGTTGATTTAAATATAGAGACAATCCTTATCACAATGCAAATTTGTACCATGGTTAACCATGGTTGTCGATGATTTATCTTCATATCGAGACAATCTTTGTGAGAAAAAACATTGGATAATGGTTGACCATGGTTGATTTCCATATCCATATGGTTTGACAATGGTTGAACATGGTTGGCTACGATTTACCATGGTTTACCATGATTAATATTATAAACTAGTGGACTGATATTATAAACCCAAGGGATTAATACTAAAACCCCAAGGGATAACGAACCCAAGGGACTAATATTATAAACCCTTAGATAAATATTATAAACACTAAAGTAACAGTGATTGGCCATGGTTTATTTTCATATTAATACAATCCTTATCACAATTCCATGTTGGACCATGGTTGACCGAGGTTAATTTTTATATCGAGACAATTTTTGTCACAATGCGACGTTAGACCATGGTTGATCATGGCCTATTTTTATGGTGAGACAATCCTTGTCACAATGCGACATTCAACCATGGTTGGCTATGATTGACAATGGTTAACCATGATTGATATTATAAACCTAAGAGAATAATAAATCCAAGTGATTGATATTATAAACCCAAAGGAATAATAAACCCATGGGATGAATACTAAAACACCAGGGGATTATGAACCCGAGGGAATAAAATTAAACCCAAGAGACTAGTATTATAAACCCAACATATATAAACCCTAAGAAAAATATTGTAAACACTAAAATTAACATGATTTACCATCGTTGATTTCCATATTGAGACAATCCTTATCATAATTCCATGTTGGACCATGGTTGACATCATAATAAACCATCGTTGACTAGGGAATAATAAACTCAAGCAATTGATATTATAAACCCAAAGTAACAATAAACCCAAGGGATTAATACTAAAAACCCAATGGATTATGAACCTAAGGGAATAACATTAACCCCAAGGGACTAATATTATAAACCTATGTATATAAACTGTAAGTGGAGATATTTTTTGTCATAATGCGAGATCCAACCATGATTGAACATAGTTGACCATGGTTAGTTATGGTTGACCATGATTGATATTATGAACCCAAGTTAATAATAAACCCAAGGGATTGGTATTATGAACCCATGGGAATAATTTTAAACCCAAGGAACTAATATTATAAACCCAACATTGGTAAACCCAAATAAAATATTATAAACACTAAAATAAACATGGCTTATTTTCATGGTCAGACAATCCTTGTCACAATACGACATTCAACCATGGTTGACTATGGTTGGCTATGATTAACAATGGTTGACCATTATTGATATTATAAACCTAAGGGAATAATAAACCGAAGGGATTGATATTATAAACCCAAAGGAATAATAAACCCAATGGAATAATACTAAAACCCCAAGGGATTATGAACCCAAGGGAATAATATTAAACCTGAGAGACTAATATTATAAACCCAACGTATATAAACCCCAACATAAATATTATAAACATTATAATAAACATGATTGACCATTGTTTATTTTCATATAGAGATAATTCTTATCACAATTCCATGTTGCACCATGGTTGATTGGGGAATAATAAACCCAAGTGTTGATACTACAAACCCAAAGGAACGATAAACCCAAGGGATTAATACTAAAACCCCAAGGGATTATGAAACTAAGGGAATACTATTAAACCCAAGGGACTAATATTATAAACCCAAGGTATATAAACCCTAAGTGGAGACAATTTTTTTCATAATGCGAGATTGGATGGTGATTGACCAAAGTTGACCATGGTTGGTTATGGTTGACCATGGTTAAACATGATTGATATTATAAACCTAAGGGATTTATATTATGAACACAAGGGAAACATAAACCAAAAGGATTAATACTAAAACCCCGAGGGATTATGAACCCAAGGGAAGAATATTAAACCCAAGGGATTAATACTAAAACCCCATGATTGACCATAGTTGACAATGGTTGACCATGATTGATATTATAAACCTATGGGAATAATAAACCCAACGGATTGATATTATAAACCCAAAGGAATAATAAACCCAAGGGATTAATACTAAAACCCCAAGGGATTGTGAACCTAAAGGAATAATATTAAACCCAAGGGACTAATATTACCCAAGGTATAAAAACCCTAAGATAAATATTAAAAATACTAAAATAAACATGGTTAAGCATGATTAATTTTCATATTGAGATAATCCTTGTCGCAATATGACATTCGATCATGGTTGAACATGGTTGACCATGGTTGATTATGGTTAACCATTGTTGAATAACATTAAACCCTAGGAATATGAACCCTTAGATCAATAAACCCAAGGGATTTATATTATAAACCCAAGGGATTAATAAACCTAAGGGATAATAATTAAAACCCAAGGTATATAAACCCTAACATCAATATTATAAACCCTAAAATAAACATGGTTGAGCATGGTTGACTATGTCAGTTTCTTATAGAGGCAATCCTTCTCACAATGCAATGTTGGACCATGGTCAACCATGGTTGACCATGATCAATTTTCATATCAAGACAATTTTTATCGAACACAATGTTAGGCCATAGTTAACCGTGCCTGATTTCCATATCCTACCTTGTTTGATCATGGTTGAATATGGTTGGTTATGATTGACCATGGCTGAAAATTATTAATATTATAAACCCAATGGATTGATATTATAAACGCAAGGTCCCCCGATCAGGATGAGTGCAGTGTTAGAGGTGTCAGGCCCAAGTGGACATGGGCTAGATAGTGAAATTCATTGCAGCTGCACCACACATGCTCAAGGCAGGGAGTGCGGTGTCCTCTGCCTTGATTGCATGGGAGGTGGGCTAGCAAGGTGGTAGAGGGCGACATAAGTGAAGGTGGCGAAGGGGGAAGGTGTCTCAGACATGCAAGGAAGGTGAAAGGTATAGTGGGGAAGGAAGGAACAACAAAGTGGAAGAGAGGAGAAGAATAAAAGGACGAGGGCAAGCTTCGACCACCCGATATGTAGTCTGTCCCTGGCACTATTTAATTCATATACTCTAGTTGGGATCCAAGGGAAATCCCATGAGTCAGAGGGAGAGTTGTTGGGAAGGAGGGAGAGGTGTGAGGCCACCCTAGAGAAGCTTAGCTCAGCCAGGAATAAACTAGGGTAGACAAGGGGGAAATTTCTCTTGGCTTTGCTCTGTTTTGACTCTACTCTTGAGTAGAAGCTAGGGATATGGCATGGTGGGCACCATGAAGAGCCTCGATACAAGGCTGATCTAGAGTGACAAACCTTTCGATTGGGATGCTAGTTGCGTGGGAAATGGGCTAAGAAAACTCAAGCAAATGGCAAGGTAGGACCATAGGAAAATTACCAGGGACCTTAGGGGGCATGAGAGGCAGAGAGGTGAGCTGCAAGTAGACTGGAACTGGTAGGCAGAGGCAAGGGTCTACAGGTATGGGAGCACTAGCAGCACTTGGCTACAAATGGGTCTATAAGCTAGGATATGGCTACAAGAGGGTGACCAATACCTAAACCAGGTTAAGGGTGCGAGGCAAGGAGATAAGCCAGGGGACTCTTGCCTGATTTCTATAACCACTAGCCACCTATGGGCATAAGGGTGCCTTTGCCTGATGAAGGACAAACATGGTAGTGAAGTTTAGATATCACATTTGCACTGTGTTGCGATGAAGGAGGTAGTGAATCTAACAATGTCTAACTATCTATAGGTTATAATTCAGCAAGGCATGACTCTAGCACAACATGGTCATGGTCGGGGCAACAAAGGCCTTGAACCCCGGGCAACAAAATTCCCAAGCACGACAGATGGTCATAGGGGTCACAAGGTCGCCGAGCGCATCATAGCTGAGGCAACCGAGACTTAAAAAGAGGAAGTGGATGAGGGAATTCGAAAACTGATACCCTATACCTGTATTTTCTGATGAAAAGTCTGCTAGGCAAAGTAAATGTGAAAATTTCTACGGGGATGGTAGTTACCATGTAGAACCCTCCCAACTACAAGAGAGATATGGAGAAGATCCTATTCCAGCTGCATAAACAGGATGTTAGGATGGACAATATTGACAGATGTATCCCATGCATCGGGGAGATCTAGCCCCAGTAGCCTCTGACACTGAGGAGCAGAATGAAAAGCAAGGTTAGTCTACCTATGCTTAGTTTTTGTTTATACAGATAGCATTTAAATTTCTTGTTGCCTATGTTAGATGTTATAGTTATGAAGTTTGTTATCATGAGACTGAAGCATACCTAGCTTTGCTAGAAAGACTGAAAAAATTATGTTTTTGGATGGCATATAATGCTGGCCGATGGCCAACAAACTCGGTTTACCCTTGGGGCAAGTTGAGGCCACTGGGTAAAACTGTGTGGTGTAAATTTCCTTCATATACATAATAGAAAATAGATGGCCCTAGCAAGAATTATAAAAACACAAATATTATAAATCTAAGGGATTAATACTAAAATCCCAAGGGAATAATATTAAATCCAAGGGACTAATATTATAAACCCAACATATATAAAACCTAAGATAAATATTATAAGAACTAAAATAAACATGATTGACCATCATTGATTTTCATATTGAGACAATCCTTATCACAATTCCATGTTGGACCATGGTTAACCATGGTTGACATCATAATAAACCATGGTTGACTAGGGAATAATGAACCCAAGCGATTGATATTATAAGAGAAAAGGAATAATAAACCCAAGGGATTAATACTAAAACCCCAAGGGATTATGAACCTAAGGGAATAATATTAAACCTAAGGGACTAATATTATAAACCCAAGGTATAAAAATCCTAATATAACTATTAAAAATACTAAAATAAACATGGTTGAGCACAATTGATTTTAATATTTAGACAATCCCTGTCACAATGCGACATTAGACCATGGTTTACCATGGTTGAACATGGTTGACCATTGTTGAATAATATTAAACCCTAGTAATATGAACACTTACAACAATAAACCTAAGGGATTGATATTATAAACCCAAGGGAATAATAAACCTAAGGTATAAAAATTATAAATCCAATGGATATAAACCCTAACATGAATATTATGAGCCCTAAAATAAACATTGTTGACCATGGTTGATTTCCATATAGAGACAATCCTTGTCACATTGCAACATTGAACCATGGTTAACCATGGTTGACCATGATTTATTTTCGTATTGAGACAATCTTTGTGAGAACAAAACATTGGACCATGGTTGACCATGGTTGATTTCCATATCCATATGGTTTGACCATGGTTTAACATGGCTAGCTTTGATTGACTATTGTTTACCATGATTAATATTATAAACCTAATGGATTGATATTATAAACCCAAGTAAATAGCAAACCCAAGGGATTAATACTAAAACCCCAAGGGATTATGAACCCAAGGGAATAAGATTAAATCTAAGGGACTAATATTATAAACCCAACGTATATAAACCCTAGGATAAATATTATAAACACTAAATTAAACATGATTGACCATGGTTGATCTTCATATTAAGACAATCCTTATCATAATGCCATGTTGGACCATGGTTGACCATGGTTTATTTTAATATCGAGACAATATTTGTCACAATGCGATGTTGGACCATGGTTGATCATGGTTGATTTTCATATCAAGACAATTTTTGTTACAACGCGGCGTTCAAACGTGTTTGACCAGGATTGACCATGGTTTACCATGCTTGATTCTATAAAACATGGTTGACCATCATCAACCATGGTTGACCATGGCTGAACATGATTGACCATGATTGTCCATGGTTGACTATGGATATAAACCCTAGTGTTATAATAAGTAAAAATAGTGGGGTGAGAAAAAAAATGTATCTCTTCCATATTTATTTCTACTCCATTTCATATATTTATATGATTTTCTTTACAATATTTCCCTTAAGATTTTGTTTATCCTAGATTGATTTGAAAGATAGAAAATTGAATATGTCAAGTGTACCAAATCTCAACTTCAAACCTACAATATATGAAATATTAAATGTTAATATATTAATGCATTGTATTATTAAAGTAATTATCAATAAATTAATATCTTATTTAATTTTTATTGATAATAAGGTTGTTTTTCGAATTAATCACATTGTAGAGATTTGGTCAACTTTTCGAACCAACTAATGTGGTTCATCCTCGGGACAAATGGTGTGAAACATCCAACTAATTTGATTTGTCCTAAGGATGAACCACATTCGTTAGTTCGAAACGTAGACCAAATCTCTACAATGTGATTAATCCCAAAGACAACATTTTTTTTGTAAATCAGTCGATGTATATTAGATTACAAAATTACATAAGATACAAAAGGTCTGTATAACCAGACATAACATTTAGCATCAAGCTTGATCGATCAAAATGGCTACACTCAGAGCTAGTAGGAACTGGGCCTGTGACTTAAGAACAAAGCCAATCATTGACACTAACGAGCTAAACAAACTATCCTTTAACAATTGTACCAAAAAGTAGAATAGGCTAACCATGCAGGGCTGCCTGACATAGAAAGCAAAACCATAGAGGGTCTAGGAAAGCCCATTGTACTTAAGACAAAGTTAGACATTAAAAAAGAAACCAGCAAAGGATGGCTGGCGAAGAGTAGAGAGCAATGAAGCAATTATAGATTCAATTCCATGTAATCCTTACTGGTAGCACTTGGACCAGTTGTTGCATTGTCAAGTTATGGCTTTGGAATCCTCTAGGAATGATGGCGATTTATTGTGCGGGTGTTGTTGTCCTCCACTGGAACGTCAACAACAATGTTCATCCCTTGTTGGATGGAGAGCTTAAAGAGCCTGATGAAGGCTCCCATATTTTCAGATAGCATCTTGAGTTCCTCTATTAGAGACTTCATACAGACTTCTAGTGAATCCAGCCTTGTAGAGTTCTTGGTTGAGGCAAGCGATGTGCATAGTATGCCTATTTCATAGCTACTCCCTGCATAGTAAGAGCTTTGGCAAGCATGGTTTTCATGCGCCAGACTTCACTTCGGGTTCTCATGAACTGAGTAGCTCTGGTAGTTTGAGTTCCTGCATCCGAGATCCGCTCAACCTTGTCCTCCATGGTGTGCATGTCTGGCATCTCCTATCCCTCATTGACCTCTACTTCTATTTCATAACTTTTCTTTTTTCCTTTAGCAGAGACCGAAGTTTCATAGGCCTCTCGGGATCTTTTCAGTTCTCCGTTAGCAGAAGCATTACAACTACCTTCTTTTGTCATAGTGTTGTTGCAGGTATTAGTGAAATTCAAACAAGTGTCAGGAAACCAAACAAAGCTCAAAGGGCTTAGAACCGAGAGATGGGAATGATAAGTTTGAGCCCTTTGGTGGATCATCATAATTATAATTGAGGGTTGAATGTGATGGGTCACGATCTTCAGCGAAGCCTTCTTGGATCTGCGATTTCTGACATAATTACTCCCGTTTATATTTTCGAATGCCTTCCCATGATTTCAATCTGAAGACACTAAGTTGCCACACTTGTAGCTACTGGTCATGGGCCACGTGTCCTCAACTAGGCTTGGCATCATCTGACATTCATTCTTCTGCAAAATTTCCCTCCCCTTCCGATTTGAGTGATGATATCTCCCCTTATAATTCGAATTTGGGGCATAATGACTTGGGGAATGAACATTAATGGTTGTCCTCATTCGTTATTGGTGAACGGTACCATGGTACTACTTAACCCCTCCCCCCTGTTTACAATGTTGTGCTTTGAAAGTTGTAAACACTTGGCCTGAAGCTCTTCACACGTTACATCTTGCCAACAGGTGTCTGGGTAGATATTTTGATGACTGACCCCATAGTTCGCTAGGCAGTCCGCTACCACATTTGCAATTTGTCTCACTACCTGCACAATGACTCCGTCGAGGATTGATAGGTGCTTTGCAATGAGCTCTGTAACTTTAGCCAACCTCCAGTGCTTCATAACCTTTCCAGGTCTTGATCGCTTTTGTAATTTCCTTGCTGCATTAATTGCCAGTAGTGAATCCCATTCTACAATAGTATCCCCTGTTCCCAGGCGAATTAGTATCCAAAGTCGCTGCTCTAATCATGTGAATTCCATTTCATTGTTGGTAGCCTCTATGATAGATTGACTGAAGATATGTAGGATTTTGCCTTTGTGGTTACGAAGGAAACCTCTTAGGCTCGCAGGGCCTGGGTTTCCCTGAGAGGCACCATCAAAGTTCATTTTGTGAAAACCTGGTTGAGGGTGTTGCCAAGAGGTTATGGAGGAGGCTTGTTGAGGCTGTTGCAAACACGAAATCGATGAAGTACCTGTAGCTATTCCAAACACTTGCATAATTTGTATGTCCGTAACAGATGGTTTAGTATCCTGTTCGGCTTTACACCTGGTAAGAGTCGTTTCCCTCTTGTTTTGCAAGATATTAGATTTAATAATCTCTATAGATCTAGATTCATTTTGAAAAACTCTTATGTTTTGTTCTTTCCACACTGACCAAACTAAGAAACCAAGGGTTAATTTCCATAAAGTTTTAACTGCTTGAGACTTGGAATAATTGATTCTCCAATTTGCTATGCTTTCCTGTATTGAATTTATGTTCCTTTTCGTGCTCTTAAAGATTCTCTCCATCCAATTCCATAGTCTGGTCGTCCATTCACATTCATTGAGGAGGTGATTGATTGATTCCTCCTGATTTTCACAAAGGGTGCAACGTGAGGGGCCTATGAATCCTTTTTTCCAAAGGTTTTCCCATGTGAGGGTTCTACGGTGCATCAAGAGCCATAGAAAGGTCTTTATCTTTGGCCAAAGATCTACATCCTAGACCCTATTGTGCCAATTGACTTTTTCTTCTTGGTCCCTTTCTTCTATGTAAGGTCTTTCCTCTTTTAGTGTGAAGGTTCCCCCTTCGAGCTTACCCCAGTGCAGTTGATATGCATCCTAAGCATTGTGGATTTTCCTTTTTGCAAGATTTGTTTGCAAAGGCATCAGGTTGTTATCCATTTATGCTAATTGAAGGGTGTCGGTGAAGATCCATTGTTCCCATGGGTGGTTCATTGTGTCAGGCCTCTAGTAATGATTCACTGTTAGCTTTCTTTGCTCTTGGTGCCTTCTTTGTATTGTGAGATAATTAGGGCATTCAAGTTTGGGAAATTGCTGCCAAGAATCCTCCCAAAAAAGAGCAGTTTAACCATTACGAACTTCCAAAAAGCTATGCTCCTATATTATGCTTTGATTGACTCTCGCTAAGTTCCATATTAGGGAGCCTTCTGGAGATTCCTGGATTCTAATCAGATTTTGAGGGCTACAATTGTCTACATACTTGGCTTTCCAATGTTTGGCCCAGGGGTTGTTTGGTTCCTTCACCCATTGCCACCATAGCTTGGATCCACAGGCTATGTTGATGGTGTATGGGTCTTGTAGGCCTAACCCACCTAGGAGCTTGGGTTTGCATATTTTCTCCCAATCCATTAATGCCATTTCATCTTGTCAGAGTTTCTTGACCAAAGGAAGGCTTTTTGGATGTGTCTTATTTTCTGAAGAACTCCTTAAGGGCCGAGAGAGTGGAGAGCATGTATTGAGGGATGGCC
>APFE031488964.1:335983-357632 GCA_000404065.3 Pinus taeda
GTGGTATTGGTCCATGATTTGAGGAAGAGCTTGCCTATATAAAGCAAAGGAGATCATTTGGCTTGTGTATGCTTTTGGGTTGAATATCTTAAGATCTGAAATATTGGGTTATTGTTTCAAAGCTCGATCTATATGAAAGTGAAGTGGAAAGCGAATCTGTGAAGGGTGATCTCTCGAGCGCTGCAGCTGCGGAAGTGCGGAGGCGCCACAGGAGACGCCACAGAGGCGCCACAGAAGGCACAGTGTGGAGACGCCATAGAGGTGCCACAGAAGGCGCAGTGCGGAGACGCCATAGAGCCGCCACAGAAGGCGCAGTGCGGAGACGCCACAAAGGCGCCACAGAAGGCGCAATGCGGAGATGCCACAGAGGCGCCACAAAAGGCGCAATGCGGAGATGCCATAGAGGCACCACAGAAGGCGCAGTGCGGAGACGCCATAGAGGCGCCACAAAAGGCGCAGTGCGGAGGCGCCATAGAGATGCCACCGAAGGCGCAGTGCGGAGGCGCCACAAAAGGCGCAGCTGCGGAGGTGGGCGGCGCCACAGAAGGTGAAGTGCATAGCGACGCAGGCCAGAGAAAAGGAAATTGCGTATCTATCTTAAGATCTTTTGTTGACTGATTTTTGTTGATAAGGTGTTCTGGGTTTAGTTTATTGTTATTGTGGATCTGGTTATCTGGGTGACTTACTGGTACTTGATGATCTTTGAGGTTTATATCAGTTTGAAAATTTATGAAAAGTGGTCCTTGAAAAGAAGTAGGGGGGTTGTAGCTCCCTTCCAGGAGAGACTGGAAAATGAGAGAGAGTTGTAGCTCTCTGCAGGTTGCAGCCTGCGTACTGGTAAAGGACTGCACCAGTACAAGACCATTGTAAAAGGGGTTTCTAATTTGAAAGAAGATAGAGACATATTGCAGCAGGTGGTTTTCACCCACATTGGGTTTCCACCTTATATCTGGTGTTCTTTGATGTGACTGTCTGTTTTTCTTGCTCATTATTTTATGGTACTTATATGCAAAAATAATTCATAGTGTAAATAAGGAAGATTTGGTAAAGAACTAGATAATACTAATTCACCCCCCCTCTCAGTATTATTTTCAACAATATGTTATCAAATGTGACTGGGGTTTGGGCCATGTGCCCTGCCCCCTCCCCCCAATGTCGAAACAAAATTAATTCAAATATACGACATAGTTATAACGAGCACTTCGTTGGTCTGTTGTTTCGGCAAATGATTTGTTACTAATAGGTCGTGGGTTTGATCTATCGAACCATAAAATATTTGGCATAGTTCTCGAGAGTCACATGGTGCCTCATGATTAGGCCACCTCCAACCAAGTAACCAATGGAAATGCGCAACCACCGCCTGCACAACTTGCCATGTGTTAGCCCGTGATTGGTCCACCAATGCATTGTATAGCCCAATCACCTGTTGATGTACGACCCACCCAGTTAGCAGCCCAGTCAACCTTGCAAGTTGACTTTTTTAGTTATTTTCCAAAAAATTCAGAACATGATCACTTTCACATACGTTGTTAGATTGAGGCAATTCAAGTGTTGTTGGGATCATAATAATGAGCACTACAATTTGGTGCTAGTTTCAAGCGACTTTGAGCACATTTTTTTCAACATATTTTTTATCCCCTGGATCATTATCACTTGGTCCACTCACGTTTGAATGTTTTGAATGCTTATTTTATCATTATTTGATCTCAATGAAAAATATGTGTAAAAGAGGAGCACCACCTTCATGAAAATGTAGAGGGAACTTTAATAATTCCATAGTAGGCTCACTTTATTACTTTTTTTTTCTAAGTAGTCTATTAATATGTATAGTAAATATACAAAGAGGACAGAGCCTCGAACAAGTTTATCGTAGTATCATCAAAATCTGGATTGCCCCAACATTGGGGGAACCAGTCCAGCAAGATCATAACCTTCAAAAATAGTAGCAGTTTCGAGACCAGACCCCACAAAATGATAGTAAGGTAATACCCTGATATTTGGTCCAGAAAGGATACCATCATCTACACAAATATTATCAAAAACCAAAAAGAACCAGGTAGAAGACACTAAGGCAGCCATAGCCAGCCAAGTTCTAACCTCAGTCAGCCTCTGTTGAAACTCTATCTGCCACCTTCTGCTACATGGAGGCCACGTCATCTTAGCTGTAGTCATCCGAGATGGATTCCTCGATGATTGGGCAAGCCCACTCATCTGCCACGTCCATGGAGGCTCTACCATGTGGCATTCCACCACCACCGTGAAGCTCTCCCTCGTTGCCAAAATCATCTTGCATAGTTGAACCATCATGACATGAACCACCAGAGGGGCACATGGAAGCAGAATTGCCCCCTTCACCATGCAAAATTCACCCAAGTTCGGACCACAGGAGGTGAAGAGACTATCAACCATCACATTTTTATCAGAATCCCTGCAATTGTTGCATCTGAGAGCACCTTCTTGCGGTGCGTTGGAGATGTCAACCTGAGAGGCTAAGTGATGGATTTCTTCAGAGAAGGATATGGAGATAGAAGCGGTAATGATGGGCCTATTCAGGGAGCTACAAAACCTGAAATGAGCAGAATGAGGAGCGGGATGAAGGGCAGAGGAGAATTGTCAGAATGGACAACAAAATCATCAAGAACAACACCGGAAGAGCGAGCCCGACCTATTCCACGCCTGGAATTAGGATGTCTACCATCTCCAAAAGAATGAGGATGATGCATTTCAGGGGAAGGAGAGGAGGAGGAGCGCTCCACCAGAGGACGAGAGCTTCCTCCCCTGGTTTGTCCCCTACGACTACGCATACGGTGCCTAACCATATTGAATCTGCTGGCTGGGTGCTCAAGAGGAGCAAAGACCAGAGGGACTAAGACAGAGGGAATAGTAGTAGTGGGAATAAGAGGCGAAACAGGGCGGATTTGAGCAGAGATTAGAAAGCAGAGAGCCGAATGCGAATGATGAAATCCATTATCAAAATCCGCACAACACACAATCCAACAGCGACAACCAGTTGCAGTGCGAAGGCAGGGCTCAAAGGCCTGAGGCAGACAGATGCTGCAGAGAAGGGGAGACCGTGAAAAATTGAAGTGAGGTATCTCCATAACCCAACAATGAGCAGCTTTTTTCCTAACAAAACCTATATTGAATGCTGCCTGCAGATAGTATTGAAGGCGCTTCAGGGTGATATGGGGAGGGGCGCCATTAGACAAGTGGCCCGTCCGCTCACCGCCATTCTTCAGAATTCCCATTAATGCTTAAACGTGTCACCCGCATCTGGGTCGCCTCCTACTTCCTGAGTCTTCTCTTTCTCAACTAAATAGTTGAATTCCTTCATCTATGCATCAATAACAATAAAAAATAACTCATTAGGGTTCATGGTAGTATTACTCTCCACTCCTATGTTGGCAAGAAGGTCAGCTACCTTATTTCCTTCCCTACGAGTATGTTTGAAATTTACTGCTCTGTGGGCTTTGAGCCAATCTTCAACAAGTTCCAATCTTTCTCCTAGTCTCCAACTGTTGCCAATTTTGTTTGAGGGAGTTCCTTGAATAATTTTGTTCACCATATTAATTAAAATTTGAGAGTCACCTTCGATGATTAGAGGGTAAAAACCATGTGAGTGAGCTAAAAGGAGCCCTTGCCATAGCCCTTCAAGCTCTGTTGAGTTATTAGAGTCCCATCCCTTCGATCCTAGAAAGGTTAGAAGGGTGACTCCCTTATGATCTTTGAAAATTCCCCCAAACCCGACTTTACTAGGATTACCTTTTAAGGCTCCGTTGAAGTTCAGTTGGAACATATTCTGAGGAGGAGGAGCCCACTTATCTGATATTGTGCTTCTTGCTGTCGTTTTAGCAGAGATTTTCAATTCTTGATTCCATTGTAGAATCCAGTTGTCCCAAATAGTCTTTCAGGAGGTAGTGTGGGAAGGTCGTCGTCATGCCAAGTTTGGAGTAGAAGAGTTTCCTTGAGGTTTTGACAAACATTGTTCCAGATAGTTTCCATAAGCATTGATTGATTCTTGAAGATGTGCTTGTTCCTCTCCTTCCATATAGACCACATGAGAAGGTCAGGGATAAGCTTCCATAGGGAGTTACGAACTTTGCTCTTCTAAGGATTACTTAGCCAGTTGTGAACAGTAGTGGGGATGTTTTCCTTAATTCATCTTTCCCTTTGGCATTGAAAACTGACTTTTTCCGAGAGCTTATGATCCAGAGGGAAATTCTCCATGAGATGAGAGATAGTTTCTTATTTCTGATTGCAATTGGGGCAGATGGACGATCCATGAAAGTTTCTCTTTTGCAGATTATCCCAGGTAAGTATTTTTTTCTGACAGAGTAGCCAAAGGAAGCTGGAAACCTTCAACCATAATTTGGGAGCCCAGATAGCAGTCCAAAGAGGATCTTTGACTGCAGAATCTTTTATAATTATGTTGTAAGCTTCATGCGTTGTGATCATTCCCCTGTCCTCATATCCCCATCTAAGTACATCCTTCTTTTCTGAATACCTTATGTTGCGATTAGAGAGTTCCGATCCTAGGATCTACTGGTCGACCTCCAGGCCATTCCTAATAATGTGTTCCGGATTAACCCATTGCCTGAAGACATGCGATAAGTTAGGCTTCCAATATTGGTTGATCTTATCGAGCCTGCGAGCTTCCCAACTGGGAATTTGGTGAGGATTAATCAAAGCTTTCAGTCTATGTTGTTGCTGCCAAGAGTCTTCCCAGAATCTTGCAATAGTGCCATTCCTGACCTCCCAAAAGCTATGTTGCTGAATAAGATTTTTATGTTTATTTGCTGCATTCCAGACTAATGAATTGTGGCCTATATCAGTGAGTCTAATAAGATCCTCAACAGGTCTAGTATTGGCATATTTGGCTATCCATAAGTGGCCCAAGGGGTGTATGGTGCAGTGAACCAGTTCCACTAGATGCGTGCTCCCATCACAACATTGCTGTGGTGAGGATCTCAAAGCTCAGTCCTGCCCAAATACTTGGATAAACATACTTTTTCCCATTTAACTAGAGCCCATTTACATTTATGTCATGAGTTGCCCCAAAGGAAGGTTCGCTGGAGCTTAATTATTTCCTTGACAACCCATTTTGGTGCCACCAAGATTGAAAATAAATACAGCGGCATAGACTGAAGGACTGATTTGATTAAGACTAAACGACTAGGCATGTTGAGGGATCTATGGGTCCAAGAAGAGAGACAAGCTTCTAATTTTTCAAGGAGCTGATTCCAAGAAGAGTGCTTTAGGGAAACATCAGTCAGGGGAGCTCCTAGGTAGGTGGATGGTAGAAGAGCTTTCTGGAAGCCCAGGATTTGAGCAATGGAGGCTTGGGTAACTACAGGGGTGTGAAAGAAGAAAATTTATGATTTGGCCTGGTTTATGGAAGCTCCAGAGGCGGCTGAGAAAGTATTTAACAGAGACTTAAACATCCGAGATTCTTGGATGGAAGGATGCCCATAAAGCATGTTGTCATCCACAAATTGCTGATGGGTGAAGGGAGGGGAATTGGGGAAGGAAAGGCCACGAAGTTGCTGAGAGTGAAGAACATCCTTGATACATCTACCTAGACCTTCTGCCATGATGACAAACAAAAAGGGAGGTAAGGGATCTCCTTCACGTATTCCTCTAGAAGGATGAAAGGGGGAGGAAGGAATTCCATTGATAAGGATGCAAAAGAAGGTGGAAGAAATGAGACTCACAACCCATCTAACCCATGGTGGGTAAAAACCAAAGGCAAATAACATTTTTTTAATATAACTCCAGCTTACACTATCAAAGGCTTTAGATAGGTCTATCTTAAGTAACATACCTACCTTTTTATGTTGCTTCAAAGAGTCGATGATCTCATGCATTAGGATAATGTCATCTGTAATTTTGTTGCCCTCCACATACCCTGATTGCTCCGAGGAGATAGGTAAGGGAAGTAACGTTTGAGGCTAGAAGTGATGACTTTGGAGACTATTTTGTAAATGACATTGCACATCGCTATAGGTCTGAATTTATCAGGGGTTCTAGACTGCGCTTCTTTAGGAATGAGGGTAATGAAAGTGGCCTTCATGGATGGAAGCATCCATCTTCTAGTTTGAGATTCTTCTATGACTTGCCATAACTCCAATTTGATCATATCCCAAAAATTATGAAAGAAGTTAGAAGTAAACCCATCTAGACCCAGCGCCTTTCCTTCTTTTAGCTGGCGAACCGCCTTTTCCACCTCCTGTAAGGAAATCAGCTTGAGATGCAGCTGATTTTACTCCTCAGTGATGATCTTAGGAATCGATTGGGTTATTTTGTCAATGGCTTCCATCTGATCCATTTGAGTCTCTGATGAACCTACTTGAAGTATGATAGTAGTTCTTTTTCTATATTTGTGTGGTCCTCTACTTTTCCCCCTTGGCTGTTCTATATATGGGTTATGGTGTTGATCATTCTCTTTCAAATCGTAGAGCGGTGAAAGAACTTGGTATTCTTTTCACCCTCCTTTAGCCACCTGACCCGTGATTTTTGCCTCCAAAGAACTTCTTCTTGCTTGTCTCTTTCCAAGATTTGAGATTGTAGGTGTGTCTCCTGCTCCCAGAGCTACTCTGTTCGCCCTTATAATATTATTTTCTATTGTAGTTCTGTCATTGCATTATTAAGAGCATTTTTTGCCTGGACAATATTCCCAAAAGTAAACTGGTTCCATTTTTTGATATGGAACTCGAGATTTTTAGCTTCTGCTGGAATTGGAACATATGTGATCCCTCCATAGGTTTGAAGCTTTTCCAGATCATGTTGACGAAGTTGTTGAAGTCTAGATGTGATAGCCAGAAGGCTTCGAAGCGAAAGGGCCGTCGTGCAGTATTGCCTGGTCGCTTCCATTGGAGGGTGATTGACCAATGATAAGAACCTTTAAGGGGCAAAATTGAAGCCGAGAGGTCTCCACCTAAATATATTGCATTATCAGAGAGAAGGAATCAATCTAATCTTGAGGTGATTTGATGAGGGCCTGCTCTTTTATTGTTCTAGGTAAAAACAACATTATTGAAAGGTACATCAATTAGCTAGTTGTTCTTAATGAGATCCTTTAGATGACAACTTTCCTTATCTAGTCTGCTTCTGCCTGCCCTTTTTTCCTCCAATTTGGTTATCATGTTGAATTCCCCCCTCGTGATCCAGAGAGGGTGGGTTCTTTCAAAGCTGAGAAATGAAAGAGTATTCAGTGTTTCTGTCTTCTGAACAACTTCCTGAGGAAAGTAAACATTTTTTAAGTGTCCATGGATATTGGTCTCTGTTAGATGGAATGAAGCGTGAATGAAGTGCTTGTTCACATGCATGTTGGAGAGGGTTATTGTCTATGCATTTCAAATGATTGCAAGACCTCCTGATGCACCTAATGCATACACTACAATTGTGTTACAACTTGGCCAAGCTTTGACCATGATTTTTTCTAGAGTTTCTGAATTGCACTTGGTTTCTTGAATGAAGAAGATGCTTGGTTTTTCTTGCTGAATCATGCTTTTTATGAATCTGTACTTCCCAGGGCTATTAAGTCCTCTAATGTTCCATGAGATGAGCTTCATGATGAGACATTAGAGAGGGTGGTATAGTACTTCGTGAGCTTGGAGTATCTTCCCAATTCCACTAGCATTTCCCCAATGCGAATGGTTCATTGGAGATCGATCTTCCTTCCTCTCTTTTTATTATCCTTAATGAGGATCTTATATCCCATTGGCTTCCAGGCTGTATTCTAAGGGATGGCTGTCTCTGTGCTCTTGAGAGAATTATTTCCAGATTGTCCAACTGTCTTTCTAGTATTTTGTCATAACTTTTTTATTTACGGGCTTTCTCTAGGCCCAGAATATCCAGATCTCCTAGATCTATGCTTTCTGGTTCCTCTTCCATATTCTTGGTTTCATTTCTTTCTTCGGTACTTCCTATTGCATCCTTCAACGCATTCTCTTCATTATCCATCTCCATACTTTGAGAGATCCAGACAGGAATGTCGTTGGGGGAAGGAGAGCTGAGGTTGACAGATAACTTAGATTTCAGGGGTATCTTTGTGCTAGTGGAGGCTGAGAGAGATTTTGACTTGGGGTGCGCCTTAGAGGGATCGAGGGTTTCAATATTGTCGAGATCTAGCTGAGCTAGAGATTCAAAGTTGTTCCTGGTACTTAGTTTGGGAGGATTATCAGCAGAGGTTTTGGGAATATAGCCATATTTTCTTAGATTCTTTTTGTGATGGGGAACTCTGGTAAATCCATCAGCATCTGATTTTCCGGAAGGAGGAGGGACTGAGGTTTTTAGGTTAGATGGGAAATATCGAAATAGGTGACCAAGAGTGTGACATTTCCTACAGTAGAAAGGAACATGTTCATAATCGATATGTTGGATCCACTCAAATTGTCATGAAAGAGACTTACCGCATCCGGCAAGGCGTTGTTAAGGTGCATATAAACACATATACGTGCATATGAGGTGTATCTTCTAAGCTTGGTCTCCTCTTCTACTTTGACAAACTCACCAAGACCATTGCTGATATCTTGTAATGAAGTCTCATCCCAGTACTCCACAGGGAGGGAGTAGAGGCGGATCCAGACCGGTGCCCAACTGAGATCTTCTTTATCTGGGTTAAATCTCAACCCATTCTCTAAGATACATACCAGCTACATTGAAGAAATGCGACCCTCCATCTATGATTCTATTCCTATCCTCCAGACAGTTGAAAATCACTGTGAAGAATCCCTTGGGACCTAGCTGCAGGGTTATATGGCCTTTCGGCTTCCACTTGGCTGCAATCTAGCCTTGCATCGATTTTTCAGTGGGCCAAAAACCAATAAACTTCCCTATCAGAGCATGATCCTTCATATATTGGATCTGTGCTTTGATCCTACAGCCGGGTAACTCGATCTTTGGTCTCGTGGCTGCAACTAGCTTGCATGTGGTTGAAGTCGCGTTGGGAACCTCCTCGACTGTTTCTTTGTTTCCTTGAGGGTTCTGTCCTTGTTCTGGAGCCTCGTGGACTGTCTGTTTGTAGGCGTCTTCCTGCAATGGAACTTTCTCGGTATCATTTGGGGGAAGCTCTGCACCCTCCCCCTGAGGCTTTCTCATGATTCGCTGACCTTCTTGTCCTTTGTAGTTTGTCTTGTAGTTGAAAAGTGCTAGCAGATTTTACTGTAGACTCTGCAGGTCCGTCGTGACAGGAGAGTCTTGAACCCTAGATGCCATGAATGCGCGCCATGACACGAGCTATGTTAGATGAAGTTGATGGCTGACTTTGTTACTTAATAGGAAAAGAGATCAACAATATATACTTTGAACATGTGTCACACACATCAATTTAATATATTAGATGTACCAATGTCATCAATTATTTCTATGAATTTTATTATTTTTTAAATCTAAAATATTTGAATATCACATAACTCAATTTAATGGATTATAAGTTCATCAAATCTCTTTTAAAATTCTAGTTTTTTTACTCAAATTAATGGGTTACATGTATAAGTGTCATCAAATCTCTTTTAAAATTCTAGCTATTTTACTCAAACATAATTCTAGCTGTTTTACTCAAACATATCCAAAGAATTACACTTAAGCCTTAATATTTGTGTAAACGTATTACTAAACTCTTACATGGAAATTGAGTCTAAACGGCCTTGAAAAATACTTTTAAAACCTTTAAAACAATGTCTTAAGCACGTTAGGAACTAATACACACTTTCCTTATTTCAAAATTAGCTACATTTATGCCCCTCTTCAAGATCACAAAGTATTCCACACATTTAATTTGAAACTACCGGAAAGGAATCTTAAGCTTCAAAGCAACAAATTCTCTACTCGATTATAGAATTTCACAAACCTAATCAGCAAACCTCTGAGGAAAACAGTAAAAAGTATGCAGATATGATTACATATATTTGAAATTTCTAACTTCAGATAATAACAGATAAGCCACAGGTTAACAAAAAATGCAGTTTTGAGCTATTCTTGTCTTTACCTTCCAAGCATTAAAACATGGGATCTCATGTATCAAAGGAGAGCATCACATGGCTATTACAGCGTATTCTAAATGTATAAACTTTTTCTTAAAATAATGGAGTAGCAAAAGCCTATGCTTTCTTTCTTTACGCTTTTCGCTTTAGGCCACACTTTTTCTAAGTCTTCAGCTTTCTCCGTCATTTAAGCCAAAGCCTAGGAAAGTGTGTCCCCATGATTTCTTCTAATTCATGACATACCTAAAGTACTTTTAACAGCTTTAAAGAATCAATTTAAACAAACTAAAAACCACTAGAGACTTCTCTTGGCTTAAAATTAGCCACATTTATAACCCTCTTCAATATCAGAAAATGTATTAAAGATCAAATTTGAACATACGAAAAAGGAGTCCCAAGCTTCAAAGCAACAAATTAACGACTCAAGTGTAGAATGTCACAATCCTAATCAACAAACTTCAAAGGAAAAAAAATGAAATTACGCACATTTGACTACACAGATTTGAAATTTCCCACTTTGGATAATAGTAGATTAGCCACTCAGGGAAAAACAAGGTAGGTTTTAGCACCATTATTCTTTACATTCTTTGTGTAGGAACATCGAATCTAACACAACAAACAGGAGCACTCACTTTTGCATGGACATTGCTTAAAATAATGGAGCCGTTAAAACCTACATTTCCTTTCTTTTGTTTTTCGGCTTTGGGCCATGTTTTCTCCAAGTCCATTCCCACTCTGACGTTCACTTTCACTTCCAAAACTTGGCTAATATTGAATTGAAAATATAAATCCTTGTTTATTGTAACAAATGATGATAAAGAATGCATAGAGCACACATGTAGCTATCAACTAATTTCTTTGATTTTTTCAATTTTTGTAGTTATGCTCTATCTTCAAAATTATTATTTTAATTCTTGATGTATTTTAAAGGATGAATAGGGCATGTTTTTCATTATCTTGTTAAAATAAAAATATATGACATGTTTTCTATGTCCCCCCAATCATAAATGAACCCATTTCATCAGTTAGTTTACTACCTCCTTTCCCAGCAAGAGACTCAATTTGCCTCAGGTAAGTGAAGAGGCTAATGTGAGGCAAGTGAAGAGGTGTATGATGCAAGCGATGAGGCTAATTTGAGGCAAGGGAAGTGGTTGGATCTGAGGCAAAGAATGAGATTATTTAGAATATTGAATCTCTAAGGAAGGTGCAAGATCAAACCTGTAAGGAAAGTAAGTAGACCAAATCATAGAGATGGTGCAAGACAGAATCTATGAGGAAAGGTAGAAGATTGAATTTATGCCCTTGTAGATCAAATCAGTCAATGATTGTTGGGAAGAATTATGACTTGAATAGGAGGCAATGGACAAGGTTTGACTAGATGATCTACGCCTTATCTCTTATTGAAGTAATGAATTTATTTAAGGAAAAGATTGTTCCCAGGGTTTTCCCCATGTGGGTTTCCCAGGGTAAATCCTTGTGTTCTTTGTTTGGTTCTCTTCATCATCCTATTGTCATATATGGTATATTATTGATGTATTCTATGTAATTTCTTAATTATGGATAAGAATAAGAAAAAATAATTAAATTATTAGAAGTAACTATCAGTTTAGAAGACCTTTCGAAAGATAAACGGGATTAACCTAGTATTTTCTCATCAAGTTAGTCAGAATTGTAGAGAAATCAATAATATTTAAAATTGTGCATGCCCACTCCATGGAAAGTAATTAGATCAAACTTAAAATGGAAAAATATATATTACATAGAGAAAATCCCATATATTGTAATGCATTTTTCATGTATAAGCCTCATTTTGATTCTACTAATGCATGATTTCCAATCAATGTATCTAGTGACTAGTGGTATCCTTTCATGGAGTGTCAAGTTATTTACCACTTTGTAGCTCTAAAAAACATAGAGGGTGCTCACATGAAGATGATGGTTGAAAAAGAGGAAATGGGATGAGAACGAACACACTCGCATCGCATAGGAATGTGCACACATTCATAGGAGCATGCATGCATTCTTGAATTTCTAGCTTTAACATTCCTTGAATTTCCACCAAGGATGCCAAATGGGAATTCATAGGAACAAGCATGGCATTATTATGAATAAGTGTGTGTGTGTGTGTTCCTATTGGGTTAAAAGAACCAATAAGAATACATGTGTGCTCCTCTTGGGAAAGAAATTTACCAAACAGGAATGCATGCAAATTCTTATTCGAGATTTTTATCCAACAATAATACACATGTGTTCCTATTGGGAATTTTATAAAATTGTTTACACCTAGTCAAGCATTAGAGGCTAAGGGTTGTGACTAGTGAAAGGAACTAGTGTTATGGGCCAAGGGAATCTGGGACATACGATGAACGGGTTCCAAACTAGGGGTAAATGGTGTGAAGGTGAATAGGGGAAATAGTAAGGCCATAGAACATAAGGGATAAGGAAGGAATAAGGTCGTAGGATATAGGGCATAGGGAAGGAATAGTGACCTAGAGAAACGTGGATGAAGGAAGGAATTGAAATGATGTTTGTTGTTTGTAAAATATGATATTTTTGTGTTGTTCATGATATTGTGACATCATTTGTTGTTCATCACATTGTGATGGTTTTCTGTCTTCATCATATTGTGATGTTCATGTTGTTTTTGTGTTGTAGCATTATTTTTTTGTCCAATTACAATGTTGTTTTATTTTAATCACATTTTGATGTCATTCAATGTGTGTAAAATTATGACAACATTTGTTATTTATCACATTGTGATGATGTTTATTATTCATCGCATTGTGGAAACATTTATTATTCATAAAATTGTGACCTTATTTGTTGTTTCACACATTGTGATGTCATATTTTGTTTGCAATATTATGACGATGTTCATTATTCACCACATTTTGATGACATTTATTGTTTGTCATGTTATGATGACAATTGTTGATGTTCACATTGCAATGTTTTTTATTGTTGATCACATTATGACGACACCGATTATTTTCCATGTTGTGATGACATTTATTATTCGCCACATTGTAATAACATCTGTTGTTTGGCATATTGCAATTTCCATGTTGTTTTTTGCAATGTGACATTAATTTTTTATCCAATTGTAATGACTTTTGATTTTCATCACACTGTGACATTGTTTGTAGTGAGTGACATTGTGATGACATTTATTTTTCATCACATTACAACAATGTTGGTTGTTTATCACTTTGCAACGTTGTTTATTGTTCATCATATTGTGATGAAATTGATTATTTATCACATTGTGATGACATTTGTTGTGCATGACATTATGACATTTTCTTATTATTCATCACATTGTGTTGTCATTTAATGTTTGTCACATTGTGATGTCATTTGTTGTGTGTGACAATATCTTTTGTTCATCACATTGTTATGTTGTTTAGTATTCATCACATTATGATGTTGTTTATTATTCATCAAATTGCAACCTCATTTGTTGTTTTGCACATTGTGATGTCAACTGTTTTCATCATATTGTGATGAATTTTATTGTTCATTGTGATGACATTTATTTTTCATCATGTTGCAATCATGTTTGTTGCTTGTCACATTGCAACAACATTTTTTGTTCATCATATAGTGACATTGCTTATTATTCATCACGTTGTGCTGATTTTATTGTTCATCTGTTGTGATGACACTTATTTTTCATCTCACTATGACATCATTTTTTATTCATCACATTACAATGACGTTTTCTATTTGTCATATTGTGGCATCCATGTTGTTTTTTGCATCACAAACTCATTTTTTTGTCCAATTACAATGAAATTTGATTTTAATCAGATTATAAAATCATTTCGTATGTTTGACATTACAATGATGTTTATTATTCATGATGTTGTAACTTTTGTTGTTTATCAAAATTTCAACATTGTTTTATTTTTGTTACTTTATGATGATGTTTACTTTTCATCATATTATGACATTTTTTGTTGTTTGTTATATTGCGACGTCATTTGTTGTTAGTCACAATGCAATCATATTTTTTATTTTTCATATTGCAACTTCCATGTTGTTTATCACATTGTGATGCCATTTTTCCTCCAATTGCAATGACGTTTGATTTTCATCACATCATGACATCATTTATTGTCCATGACATTACAATGACATTTATTGTTCATCAGATTGTGATGTTGTTTATTGTTTGTAAAATTATGACAACATTTTTTATTTGTGAGATTTTGACATCATTTGTTATTTCACACATTGTTGTGTCATTTGTTGATTGTCATATTATGACAAAACATTTATTATCACATTCTTATGGCATTTATTTTTCATCACATGGTGGTGATGTTTGTTGTCTATCACATTGCAATTTTGTTTATTGTTCATCACATTCTAATGACACTTTCTTTTCACAACATTATGACATTTTTTTGTTGTCCATCACATTCCAATGTTATTTGTTCTTCCTCACATTGTTACGATGTTTGTTGTTCATAATATTACAATGTCCATGTTTAAGTTATTTAAGTTAAAGTTATTAATATTAACAACTATACTAATATATGCCCATATTGACTATATCAATTTTTATTCCTAAGAAAAAAAACAATGTCAAACGATATATATCAACCACTTATTAATGCGGTTGTGTTATTTAATTAAATTGTTTCAATTACTTATTTATAATAATATTAATTGAAAGTGATGTTAATATATATATTTTTTCTTTGAACATTAAGATTTTATTTTTATTGAGATGGAAATTATTTATATTCTTTTTAACATTCTAAGAGATTGGTCAACAAGGTGAATTCCACATAGTTGGACCATATTTGAGCTTATTCAACCATTGTTGGTTAACATATGATTAACTATGGCTAACCATGGTTGAATACGGTTACCAAAATTTACCTATAGATGACCTTGGTTGACCATGACTAACCATGATGAGCACCAGGGAAAATTTTAAGAACCCCCCTAAATTTACATGTATAATAAATGGGCGAATCTCCATGGTATATAGGAAAAATGGAAGGCGATTTTATCAATAATATGATATGTATATATAATTTTTGGCGAATCTCTCACCAGGCATGGCGAATATTTTACTCAATTATAAAATCTTGTGTTTATTGAATACACAAATGAAATCATTGCATTTCTTTAAAATATCTTTTGAAATCAAAATTACCGAAATTACATATCGATAATCTAGTGGGTGTAAGATAAAATCACCCGTGCCATTCACAGAAAGCATGAGAAAAAACCTAATACTATATATAAAACCAAGAAAAATTCAAATTCATCACTTCTATGTTCCTGTTTGCAATTAGAAAAATTACCAAAATTACAATATGTTTACTCCACTTCTAGGGACCTCATAACCTGCCAATACACAAGTATGTCCCGTTTGCAATTAGAAAAATTACCCAAATTACAATCTGTTTACTCTAGCATATGTTGGAAAGTTATAGAAGGATGACTAGTGCAATCAATCCATTCTTTTTAGCCCTGGATTTGTTTCAGTTTAAAACAGAAGTATACAAATATACTTGTCCAATGTCTATGCTTTAACCATTCACCTTAAGATGTTTTAACAATATAATTTCCTAAGTCTATTTAATATCTTCATTATCATAAAAACCAACCTATATCCATCTTAACTCCACATCTACCATCTTAGGGGGATGAAATCTATTTATCCCTCTGAGCACTTGGTAGACCTAGAATTAAAGATGGATCTAAGATAGAATTTCCCCTTTAAATAGTCTATGCTCACATGAATACCATGGGTTATCATAAACCTGGAGCTTAAAAATTAATATTAGTAATTTATAAAAATTAATAAAATTAATAGTTGATTTTTATTTTACTCTTATTTTAACCAAGCTAAAATGTTTAACATATATTAAATTACAACATCCATTTTTACTCTTGATCGAATCAAATATTTTTTCACTCTATGCTAGTTTGCATATCACAATATTTGATACGTCTCGGGGGTTAGTAGATCCAGAGTAAAGATGGATCTATGCTGGTTTAATTCCCCCATTTAAATAGGCTACATTCCAAGTGAATACCATGGGTCAATACCATGTGCCATTTTGGTGAATACCGTTACCATGGGTCAATACCATGTGCCATTTTATTTTTATTAATACTAATATTAGGGTTAATAATGTTTTTTTGCATGGTATTAACAACAATCTAGTCCATGGTATTTGTCCCATAGTATTTTGCCCATAGGTTTCACCTAAATATAACAAATTTTTTGAATGTTCGTAAATATAAGGTGACTTATGGAGTAAATATAAAAAAATGTTTTATTTGTTTACCACACCTTTTGTTTATTTATATTTTTATTAATTTACCATACTCTTTTACAAATATGGTATTTGGCCCATAGGATTCACTTAAATAAAACCTCTTTCTTGAGCCTTCATAAATAGAACGAGGGTTATGGACTAAATATAAAAAGAGGGTTTATTTATTTACCATGCGTCCAGTTTATTTATATTTTTATTTATTTACCATACCTTTTGAGTAAGTATAAAAGACGTTTTATTTATTTACCATACCTCCACTTTACTTATATTTTTATTTGTTTACACCCTTACATGTATATAAGGTGACTTATGGAGTAAATATAAAAAATGTTTTATTTATTTACCATACTCTCATTTATTTATATTTTTATTAATTTACCATATCTCTTTTATAAATATGGTATTTGGCCCATAGGATTCACTTAAATAAAACTTATTCTTGAAAATGGGCGAATGGATTCACTTAAATAAAACCCATTCTTGAAAATGGGCGAATGGAAGGTTGTAACTCCTAATTTCAAAGGCTAAATTTACCTTTTTTACCCTCTCCCTTAAAATAAGTGGGCTATTTGAGGTGATTTGTAAAAATGTACCATGATACAAAATATTCGCCCACTAAAAATTTAAAACCCCTTAATTTCACCAAAGGGCGAACATTCGCCCCTAAAATCACCCCTAATAAGCACCTTGACCTTGGTTGGCCATCTTGATCATACTGACCATTGTTGACCAAAATTAACCATTATCAACCATGTTGACCATGGTCCTGCCACGTTTGATGTTAGTTTAACATGGTTAGCCATGTTACCAGTAGTTGACCATATTGCTTACAATTGATTATGCTCTACCACATATGAACATGGTTGAATTTGTTTACTTTAGTCAACCAAGGGAAATCATGTTTCCAATGACATATTTCTTTTGTCCAATTGCAATGTGTATGATTTTCATCACATTGTGATGTCATTTATTGCGTGTGGCATTTTGAGGTCATTTGTTGCTAAATTTTTTTTCTTTTTTTCGTAAGTAAGAACCCACGAGGGATTTGAACCAGTGACCTATCGCAAGGAGAGCCTTAACAGTGCACTCATTCACCGTCAATCCAAAACCCCATAGGCATCATTTGTTACAAATTACTTTGTGATGTCATTTATTATTAATCATAATGTGAAGATGTTTATTATTCATCAAATTACATCTTGATTTGTTGTTTGGAACAATTCCATGATGCTAGTTGTTCATCATATTGTGATGATGTTTATTGTTCAACACATTGCAACAAAAATTTTCATTCATAACATTGTGATGACATTTTTTGTTCGTCATGTTGTAACATTATTTATTTTTCATCACATTGTGATTATGTTTATTGATTTTCACATTGTGATTACATTGGCTTTTTGTTAAATTATGACATTTTTTGTTGTTTGTCACGTAGTTTGTTTTTCCTCACGATTTCCTATGCTCAACTACATATGGCCATGGATGACTATATTTCATCATAACTAACCAAGGGCTAGTTAAACATGTCTGATCATGGTTGTCAATGGTTTTGTTTATCCTATTGTGATGGCCTTTTTTATCTAATTGCAATAACATTTTATTTTATCCCATTGTGACATCATTTGTTGTGCATGACATCGAAATGATATTTATTATTTATCACATTGCGATAATGTTTATTATTCATCAATTTCTAACCTTATTTGTTGTTTGGCACATTGCAGTGTCATTTGGTGTTCATCATATTGTGAAAATGTTTATTTTTCATCATTGCATTAACATTTATTGTTCATCACATTGCTATGATGCTTGTTGTTCATCACATTTTGACATTATTTATTATTTGTTATCTTGGCACATAATCTTTAGGGATTAGAAAAATTGTAAATAATGTAAATGAAAAAATAAAAAAGATGAAAACACATTGGAATATGAATTCCAATAATCTCCCTCTCCTTGTATATTTTCACAATTTTCTCTTAATGCAGATCACTTATTCATGGAGTTACCTATGATTGACATGCCATGATATCAGAGCTATAAGTGCCAATTTAGTCTTTTTCTTCTATACTACCATTTTCCCCTCTCTTTCCTCTATCCCTCTATATTTGAGTTGTCCATTAATTCCTAAGTATGTGCCCTAATTGTGGTATGCGTTAATTATCTGCACAACCGAGGAGTAAAGGTCATTTTATTTCAATGAATGAATGTTCTGCATTCTTTTTCATTTTGGTCGAAACTCCTATCATTGTGTAACTCCTTTCAATGCATTGGCATTATTTTTGAACGTTGGATAACATTGGTTATGAAGTCGACTAATCTATTTGGTGTGTATGTTTCTCTGTGTGTTGTATGATTGGATCTGAAAGTGGAGTGTTAAATGAGTTTTTCATTGATTACATATGCGTTAAAGCTCTGCATAAAAAAATGCATTGAAGCAGCGTTGAAACCTCTTCAAACTCTATGTTCATTATGGTCATTAAACTCATTTAATAACATGAACTATGGTGTGTGGTGGTGCTAATTTGCTATTTTTATGTAATTCTTGGTACGTCATATTTATAACACCATATGGTTCGTGAAACGTTGATTTTGGTATATGCATTGGCTCATATGGTATGAAAGTGCATATGTATGGTATGTGATGGAATATGATATATGTTGGAGCCATAAAATATATATGTGTGTGAGAGGTATAATATTATATGTGTTCAAAGTCTCCATATAAGTTGGAGACGTGATATATATGTGATGAGTGATGGTATATATATATGATGTATGAGCATAGGGTATATGCACACATTAAAGTATTAAAGTATTGATATAGGGTATATGCACACATTAAAGTATTAAAGTATTGACCTAGGGTATTGAAATTTTTTCCATTGGGATATTAAATCAGTTTTTTATCTAAATATATCTAAATAGAAGGGTATTAAGAGCTCAAATCATTACAAAAAACAAAAAGGAAAGAGTAAGGAGTTGATTGTTTTGGAAATTGAAAGAAGATAGTTCTTTTTTTTTATGATGCATTCACTCATCTTTATAGTTGGAATAGTTCTCTTTGGTAAAGAGAGCTGCCATGAATGGTCCAAAAAGATAAAACACAGCCTCGTATTCAATGAATAGTGGGAAAGAGTTTTTGAAGGATACGGCGACAATCCTCCAGAAAGCCCAATTTTGACAAAAAGCTTGCCATATGGGAGACCAAGAGAAATAACGCCTATGCCTTGATTACAACATCAATCAATGAAGAGGTGATTCAATATATTATGCCATTTACAAATGCCTCTGAAGCCTTAAAGAAGCTGAAAATTTTATATGACTCACACTCTGAGCTTGAAGTAGTCGAAATAATGATCAAAATTTTCAAATTACAATTGAAATATGATGATCCCTTGGCCTGAAATACGAGATATGATGTATGATATAGAAGCTGCTAGTGTTAAAATAAATGTTCCTCTCATAGATTTTGTCAAGGCACTATATCCCACTTATTTCCATTATCTTGTGTCATTACAAGCTAGTGGAAAACTTAAGGAGATTTCCTCTGACTCTCTTGTGGAGAAGTTTGTTGAAATAGAGAAATATTTTGGGAAGATCAAGACAACTACTATTTCTTCTAAAGAAGTTGTGTGCCTTACACAGAAAGAGAATAATTAGGCACAAGATTCTTCTAGAGGAAGAGATGGCCGATGAGAATGTGGAAGGAAGATAATAAAGGTAGGGGAGGGGGTAGGGGATACCCGGGGGACAAACATTACCAAGGAGGAAGACATGATATTAATTACGTACGGTACAATAGAGATGGACATGATGCTTCCACATGTAAGCTCTCTTGGGATAGAATCAGACAGGAAAGGAATGAAGAGAAAGGAAGATCATTAGATAAGGGAAAAGGTAAAACACACTAATGTGCTCACTATATTATGGCACATCGCGTTATTGGAGTAACTAAAAACCTGTTTAATGCTTCATTTCCTTCATGTGAAGATGCATGGTTTATTGATTGAGGAGAAAATTTCCACATTACGTTTTGAAGAGATTTATTTGAATAATTAAGTGACAATGTAGATGGAGTATTCTACTTTGTAGAGAAGTCAAAACTCAAGCCATCAGGGCTTGGCAACACCTCACTCAAATTTTTTGGTCTCTCTGACTTACTTATACATGTTGTCCTTACCTCCCAAAATTGCAGAGAAACTAGTTGTCCTTGGCTCACATTCATCAACAAGGACACTCCATTCACATGTTTGGTGGCAAGCTTGAGGTCAGAAAAGCATCATACAACTCACTAGCCATGATTGGGATAGAAGAAGAAAGACACTTGAAGTTGTACGAAGCCTTTGCTCATGCACAAAAAAATTGCATTCAATTCTCAATATGATGAAGGTACACTACCATTTAGTCTCTTATGGCATGCTAGATTGGGACATCTGAACTATGACAGACTTTTCTTATTGAAGAGAAGTGGTGTTACTAGTTTTCCCAACACTTTTAGGAAACTTAAGAAATGTCATGCTTGTATCTTAGGAAAACACAACAAATAACCTTTTCATGATTCTCATTCTAGAGAACATAAAATATTGAACTAATCCATTCTGACTTGTGTGGCCTTATGCTTGTTTCTTTTGTAAATAATAATAAATACATGATGAAATTTATTAATGACTACACTAGAATGTGCTGGGTATATATATTGAAGAACAAATCTGAAGGTTTTGAAACTTTCATGCATGGATTGAAAATGATACATACTCTCATATTGACTCTATTTGTACTGATAATGGAAAAGAATACACTTCAAATAAATTTGAAAACTATCTTAACCAGCATGGGATCAAACATCAAACAATCGTTCCTTATAATCCTCAACAAAATGGTGTAGCTAAAAGAATGAATAGGACAATCTTGAATATGGTATGTTCAATGATGTTTTTAAAAAATGTAAAGTTAATGTTTTGGGTTGTTGCGGTTCTACATGTAGTGTATATTAAGAACACGTGTCCATCCCATGCTCTAAAAAACAAGACTCCCTATGAAACGTGATATGGCCACATTTGTTTGGTGAGGCATCTCAGGGTTTGTGGTTCCACCTATTGTTCTTTGATATCTAAGGAGTAGAGAAACAAACTTGGTGCAAGAAGTTATAAATGTATCTTTTTGGGATACTTAGATACCTACAAAGCATATAATATTTATGATGAAGTAAATAAGAAGTTTATAGTGTCTAGAGATGTATTTTTTCTTAAGTCTTCCAAGATTGAAAACATTCTTAAGTGGCAACTTGATAGCTTAGACAAATTTGGGCATGCAAAATATTTTCAAGAATTTGATAATGATATTCCACATGTTTAG
>APFE031488964.1:360328-383260 GCA_000404065.3 Pinus taeda
GGAGTCTTGATCATGGATCAATCTGTGGAATCTTCTTCTACAACACTCTTTCCTCCTCATGAAGATCTGGCCATTAATTAAGAAGATACTTTGAGTGATGTTATTGAGAGAATTGAAAGGCTAAATATTAATTTAGCCCCATCTCAGTTAATTGAACAATCTGGGCCATGTTAGAAAGGTCCTCCAAAATGGCTCACAAAGACACATGAAAGCATTCATTCGGATGAGGTTTGAAAGCGAGGAACAAGAATATCTACTATAAAAAATGGAGGTGACATATATGATTTGGATTCACCTGTTGACATGGATGTTTCTTATGATTGTGAATTAAAATTGTCTACAGATTTTGAGCCAACTTCCTTTAGAGAATATACTTCTCATGATGAATGGAAAGTAGAGATGAAAAAATAATATCGTGCTATGATAAAGAATGGAACCTAGAAGCTAGTGAATCCTCCATTAGGAACCAAACTGATTAGCTACAAGTGGGTCTTCAAGAACAAGTATAAATTTGATGGATCAATTGACAAACATAAATCTAGGCTCATGGAAAAAAGTTTTGTGTAGAAGGGGTTGATTATGAGGAGAACTTTTCCCCCACATCAAAATGGCCTACCATCTGGACTCTCTTTACCTTGGCATCTTAGAACGGTTGGAAAGTCCATCAAATAGATGTAAAATCTAATTTCTTGAATGGAGATTTGAAGGAGAATTATTCTATGTCTCAACCACAAGGATTTGTTATGAATGGGTAGAAGAAAAAATATGTAATATTTTGAAATCATTGTATGCCCCTAAACAAGCACCATGAGCCTAGTATGAGAAATTGCATGAGTATCTTCTGAAACTAAATTTCAAACACTATGATCTTGATGATGCAACTTTATTTATTAGGAAAGTTCACAAAATCGTTTTATATCTTGTGGTGTATGTATATGATCTTTTAATGATAGGGAATGAACAGTATATTGCATCCATAAAGAAAGAATTGAGGAATCTTTTTGAGATGATAGATTTGGGATATGTTCACTACTATCTTGGTATTAAAGTGTCTCAACATCTGAAGTTTATATTCCTCTTTCAAAATAAGTACATTGGAGATTTGTTGAACAAGTTTGACATGGTTGAGTGTAATCCTTTGACCAATCCAATGGAACAAAATTTAAATCTCACATCCATAGAAGGAAATGATTTGAAGATGCAACGAATTATAGACAAATCGTAGGAAGTATCAACAACCTAACTACTATAATATACCATACATTTCATTTACTATTGGAATCCTCTTAATGTTTATGCAAAAGCCTTGTGGGGGTCATTGGTTTTCTACAAAAAGTGTTCTAATGTACTTGAAGGGGACTCAATACTTTGGAATCAAGTATAAACATGTGGATGACTTCAGCTTGATTAGATACTTTGATTCATATTTTGATGGATATAAAGAAAATGGAGTATCTACTTTAGGTTATGTTAACAGTCTTAGATGATGATCTATCTCCTAGACTTCATGCAAAAAATCAATTCCAATAGATTTCACAACAAAAGAGGAATATATGGCAGCTGCAGAAACAATGAAAGAAATTGTGTGGCTCAGAAAATTTCTTGAATATTTGCAGAAGAGATAAGTGCACTATACTCCTCTTTTGATTGAAAATACTTTTGTAATAAAATTTTCCAAGAATCCAAAGTTCCATGATCTAACCAAGAATATCAAAAGAAAGTATCATCTGATTCAACATCATGTTGAGGACAAGACTATTCACCTATGTTATTATTTCACAAATGAGAAAATTACAAACATCTTCATCAAAGTGCTTGGAAGAGAAAAGTTTGAAAGATTTATAATGATAGTTGGACTCACCAACATCCCTTTCGATTAAGGGGTAGGGGATGTTGACACCTAACATTTAGGTATTATTAAAATTCTAAATAATAAAATAGAGAGGACGAAGGGACATTGGAATATGAATTCCAATATTCTCCCTCTCCTTGTGTATGTTTGTGATTTCCTCTTAATGAAAATCACTTATTGGTGGAGTTACCCAAAGCTAGCTTGACATGTCACATGGTGATGATTGTTTTTTTTTCCAAATTATGGTGATGCCTTTCATTTGCAACATTACGTCATTTTTTGTCATTTATCACCTTGCGACGTCATTTTTTGTTTGCGACATAATGATGCTATTTGTTGTTCAATACATTGCAATGACGAATATTGTTGAACATGTTTCAACATTGATGTTGTTTTTTGCATACGACATCGTATTTTTTCCCAATTGTAAATGACATTTTCATCACATTGTGACAATGTTTGTGGCACATGACATCACGATGACATTTATTGTTCATCACATTGCAATGTTGCTTCTTATTCATCACACTGAAATGATTTTTTATTTATCTATTTATTTTTATTTATTTATTTATTTTTTCTTTTTTCGCTATCTTGTGACATCCATGTTGTTTGTCATAATACAACATTATTTTTCAGCTAATTTCAATAATGTTTGATTTTCATCCCATTGTGACAGTATTAATGTTCAACAAAAAATGATACCGCCTATTATTGATCACATTATAACAACACTTGTTATTTTTCAAATCCTCATTTGTTTCTTTGAATTTTGCAATGTCATTTGTTGTTCATCATATTTAGATGATATTTATTATTCATCGCATTCTATAACATTTTATTTTGATCACATTGTGAGATATTTCATTATTTGTTACATTAAGATTATATTTATTATTCATCAAGTTGTGAAGATTTTTATTGTTTTTTACATTATGGCATTGTCTATCACATTACAATGTCATTTCTCACCAGTCACATTATGATGACATTTGGTGTTCTTATATTATGAAATCTATGTTGAAGTTATTTAAGTTAAGGTTATTAAATTAATGACTTTATTAATGTTTATGCACATGTGGAAAATGACATAAATTGACATATATGAGAGTGGGGGCGGGGGATTAATATTAACTAATAATATTAATTTTCATATTAATTCCCCACACACCCAACCCATATATCAACCACTCTATCAATGTGATTGTGCTACTTAATTAAATTGTCACCATTACCTTATTTACCTATAATGGTTATTTATAGTAGTATTAATTAAAAATAATGTTAACATAAATGTATACTTTTAAAGACTAAAATTATATTCTTATTTAGATGGAAATTAATTATATTACTCTGAAACCTAGTGTTTCATATATGTTTATAGGAACATATATACATATGACATGAATATTATTAGAGATTTGACAAGAGTGAACCTGTTAATTTCACTAACCTAGAAGTGGCACTTGTAAATTCAAGGAGCTTACCTATGCTAGAAAAGAATATGAGTCTAATTTCACCATCATAGAGTACAAACATCTCGTGGTCTTGCTTTAGAAGTCCAATTCTATGCTTATAGAAGGTGAGTTATCTATTGATATTTCTTTTCTATCCTCTTGACCTCTATATTTCTACATCCCATGTTTTCTAATTGTTTGATTTAGTAAGGAAGGAAGAAAGTGGGGAGGTATAATATATTTTCTTAGATGAATCAACCCTTGTAATATTGGAAAATTTTATTTGACAAGAGAAGATGTCAATCAAGGGTTTCAAATTAAGGAATGAAGGAGAAGAGAAATAGGAAGATGAAAATCTCTTGCAATATGGGTTACCCCTTGGGATTCTAAAGAGGTGCAAAGAAACACCAGAAAAAATGGTAATCCCTTGTTTCCTACTATTCTATTAAATTTGATTCTTATGTCATTAGCTCAAATGCATATATCCAATTTAGATTTCTTTTAGGGGTTTCATTGTCGCTTTAATCTATCCTAGTGTACTCCAATTTCCTTTTCATGTTTTACTATCTCTCTTACTATAAGGTAGGGCAGGGAAGGTTTAATGGGTTTTGAAATCTTACTATTACTATCATGACCTGGCAAAGAGCATCACAATGTATGTTTGAAGAGGAAACAATAGTTTTCCAAGAGGAATATAGGGTTGGTACCATTGACTGGTGCCATTTATGCCATAGTATTTTTGATGTCCAAATATGAGTAAGGGGAGGAAAAGAATCAGCCAATGAGTAAAGCAAGACAAGAAAAATGTAGAAATCAAAAGAAATATCTCATAAGCATGGTGTTAAGAAGAGGTTCTTCGGTATAATGCAATGCCAATGAGACATTCAATCTGTAGTCAACATGCTTTTGTTGCACACTTCTTGGAGTCAAGCTCAGAACCTCCTTCTTAGGTGAAAAGAAAAGATAATAACAATAATAAAGATAAAATAATTGTCCTTCTACCAAAATTATAATTTGTTATAAACTTAATATGCCACTTATAAAAATTTAAGTTGAGTAAATAGATTAACAATCATTCCTCCATACCATCAAAAAAATACTTTAAAATTAAATAAATAAAATTAAACTTAATATGCCACTTATAAAAAATTTAACTTGAGTAAAGAGATTATCCATCATTCCTCCATACCATTCAATAATACTTTCAAAAATAAATAAATAATATTATATATATATTATATTATATATATAGATATATAGTATATATATAATTTAAAATATATTGTACATTAAAAATTATATTCTTATTTGAAAATAAATAATAAAAACCAATATTTAATATCACCATTATGTTATTTTCATAATTACTTGAGTGGAAGGGATGACATTCATTCGTTCCACTACTCAGGTAAATCTATTTAACAATTATATTAATAATATAAATATTCAAAAAATATTAAAATAACGCATTTAACTCTTTTCTATTATAATTTTTTGTTATTTTATTAATTATCTTAAATATGTTTTCAAATTATTTATAACAATGAATCTCATATTAATCTCATCTTTTCATGAATTTGAAATTAGGTGTAATGGTATGAACTTAACCCACATCGACGAACTCTTCTATTATGTACAATATTTTTTAATTACTTCAATTATAATATTTAAAAATTTAAAACTCATATTTAATTTTTTTTCAAATTAATATATATATATATAATCTCAAAAGTTTTAAATTGGGTGAAATATTTAAACATATGATTCTATGTTTGAATGTTTAGTCATGGTAGAATCCGACTCATTGTTAAGTTGCAGCAAAGTATGAAAGTTAATTTAATACAAAATTCGCTTTATGTTTCTATTTACTCTACCATATAAATCCAGACAACCCATTTGAAGTACATGAAGTTGCCTTTTATGTAGAACAATAGCCGAACACGCCAATTATCTCAGTATCTTTCTCAAGCCCACTGTATGAATAATTCCTTTGACTAAAATTCCGCCGGAGATATGAGTGCCTGCGAGTGCCCCTTACCAAGCTCCTGTGGACTCCATTACACGCTTTGGACTTCGTGGTCAACAATTCCGCTAAGGATAGCAACGGCGGGACCAGATTCGACAACGAGGTAACCATAGGTTTCAATAAGGAAACTTGAAACACGAGCAGGAAAATTCAAAACTGAAACACCAATACTAGGAGACAAATAATTTAGAGGAGCGATAAAGGAGATGCAGGGTAACTATTCCTGAGACCCAACATGCAGTTGCAATTCAGACAATTCCAACTTCATCCCAAATCAAAGAAAAATTAAATTAGAGAGCACAATCATAGCATGGATATGATGACAAAAGACAAATTGAACTATTTAATCCCATGAGAGGCATTGATAGATGAAAAGTCCATTTCTTTCATGATTTCCTAAATACTACCACATCAATCGGTCAATCATGATAAACATATGTCACCTCAACCTCTTTGAACATGAATTTTCTCATCATCTACCTAATCAACTCATGTCAAAGGACAGTGGTAATTGTGATTGTCGGCTCACAAATGGAAAGTGTCTCTTTCCACCCATGCTCATTCACTATCTTCCTCCACCACTTCCTCTATGATGCATAGCCAACCTGTCTCTGCGCAGTCGTGTCTGAAGTATTGGAGGGAGGGCCACAAATTTATCATTTGAACGGGGAAACGTGGATGGAGGGGACATCCAACTACCCTAAAACAAATTTTAACATCCATCTTTGCGATGTAAAGAATGTAATATTTTTAGTTTCTTTTTCTTTGCTTGCTTATGGCCAGCTTCTGCTATAAAGCTTAGAGTTGAAATTGCAACAATATACTCTTTGTAGTGTATATACTAAATACAACTTAATCATTTAATATACTCTTTGTAGTGTATATATTAAATGTAACTTTATAATATGAATGAAAGTACAGATATTTTTTTTCCAAAAAAAATATACAGAAAGTAATAATTTTGAAAGAAATCTAAATACAATTTTAAATAATCTTGTTCAGCATTCATTCCAAGCTGGATTTAACATTGTTGTATAATTACATCAATTTTTTTTATCAATATACTTTTTCTAAATATTTATATATACATACCATAACAATTATGGATTCAATTTCTTTGAAATCACTTTAATAAAAAAGCCCTAAACTTTCTGGTTAAAGAATTCTTTCATTCATAAAATCCACTTGTGCCACTAATATCATATGTCTTGAATGGTTAAATAATTCAATAATGTGGCTAATGGTTCTTAGCTCAAGTGGTTGGGATTATGGCTTGGCACCCCTCACACCCACCCACCCAGGTTTAAGTCTTTAGAGACATGTTGTAGCATGTATTGATTAGGTTCAAGGAGTGAGTTTTCACTACGCTCATGGTCAATATGGGATGTCTCGACTCTTTCTTAGTCATTGGATCTTTCTTCTTAAGAAAAAAAATCAATAATGTTTATGAATAAAGCCAATTGAGATTTGAGAATGTCACCTAGCTTTTTTCAATCCCATCACAATGTTGATTTAACCTAGTTTATTTATTTTAAATATTTAAAAGAGTAAATATATTACAATAATAATAAATTAATATTTGTCATAATTTTAATAATATATTTCAATTATATATATATAATATATATTTATATATATATTAATATAATATATATATCTAATTTTAATGAAAAGAACCATGTGGGATATTAGGGTTTTTCCATGATACAAAGATGAATTGGATGTCGTTGCCTTGCTTGGTTTCATTTTTGGTGCCCTTGATGACTCAGTCCAAAGGGTATGTGAGCTCTTATTTGTTGTAAATAATACTGAGAGGGGGCAGGGGCAAGGGGTGAATTAGTATTATCAAATCAATAAAACATTTTCATTTCATACTCTAATTCTTATATGCTACTTTAGTTAAGGAAGTCTGCATGTATACGCAACTGTGTTTAATGCAACCAGCGTATATCTAGTAAACTTATGATTTAGTAAATCCATTATATTTTGATCTTGCATTAGAATTTCATTAACCATATAAGCAGTGAACAGGAGTATAAAAATGGAACAGACAGTCACACATATGAACACAATATATAAGGTGGAAACCCAATGTGGCTGAAAACCACCTGCTGCAGTCGTCTCTATCTTCTTTTAAATTAGAAACTTCTTTTTACAATTTTGTACTGGTGCAGAATTATACCAGTACACAGGCTTCTACCTGCAAAAGACTACAACCTTCTCTCGTTCTCCAGCTTCTCCTGGAAGGGAGCTACAACTCCCTTAGCTCTTGTACTAGCTGTTGTGTTTACTAGTATATAGGTGCAGGCCTACAGAAGGCTACAACCTTCTCTTTTCTTCCAGGGACCACGTTCCAATAATTTTCAGACTAGATCCATTAGTAACATCAATCAACCATCAAATATATTTGCTTGCACTTGTATTATCACATAGAATGGAGATGGGTGGAGTACCTGTGATTTGAATGTCTTGCAAAGTTTGCATCATCCAAAGGAGTTGTGTGTAGCAAGATGTAGCAGCCACATATTCTGCTTCAGTTGTAGATAATGCAATGGAACTTTCTTTCTTGCTGAAGCAAGACACTAATCTAGGACCCATATAGAATGAACCACCACTAGTGCTTTTTCTGTCATCCACACTTCCTGCCCAATCAGCATCGGTATATGCATGAAGTGTAAGGTCTGCATCCATAGGATACCATAAACCAAAATTCTAAGTTCCTTGAAGATATTTGAAGATACTTTTGACTGCCTGAAGGTGCGATGGATTTTCTTGGAATCTTCCAACTATTCCCATCACATGCATGATGTCTGGTCGGGTACCTATTAGATAAAGCAAACTGCTAATCATGGATTTGTAGGTTGGTTGATGTACTGCTTTTGATTAATCATTTGAGCTGAGACTCCATCCGGTTACCATGGGGGTACATACTGGTTTAGAGTCTTCCATGCTGTAGTTTTTCAAGGTCTTCTTGAGATACTTGGTTTGTGACAAAAAGATGCCATCTTTCTTTTGTTGAACTTGTAGACCAAGAAAATATGTGAGCTCACCCAGCAGGGACATTTCAAATTCTTTCTGCGTTAACAAAGCAAAGTTTTGACTCACGGCTTCTTCATTACTACCAAAAATGATATCATCAACATACACAACAAGTATTAGCAATATATCATTATCAATCTTTATATATAGATTGTTATCAGCTCATCCTTTTGAAAAACCTTGATGATGTAGATATTTATCAAGACAGTAATACCATGCCCTTGGAGCTCATTTTAGACCATAGAGGGCCTTTCTGAGTCTGGATACAAGTTTTGGATCATTTCCAAGAATGAATCCATCTGGTTTCTCAATATATACTTCTTCTTCTAAGTCTCGATTAAGAAAACCAGATTTTACATTCATTCGATATACTTTGAAATTCTAAAAACTAGTAAGAGCAAGAAACATTCTTATGGCTTCAAGTCTTGCAACAGGTGCAAAAGTTTCTTCAAAATCTATACATTCTTGTTGAGCATACCCTTGCTGAGCATACCCTTTACAAACAAGTCTGGCCTTGTTTCTACTAACTTCTCCATTTTCATTCAGCTTGTTTTTGAATATCCATTTGGTTCCTATGATATTCTTATCATGAGGTCTAGGAACTAATTCCCAAGTATTATTCTTTTCAATCTACTCAAGCTCTTCATTCATGGCCTTGACCCAACATTCATCTTTGCATGCTTCACTTACATTTTGAGGTTCTATGGAGGAATGTAATGCAAGATAGCTTGAGGATTCTGTAATAGTTCTTCTTGTCTACACACCTGCCTCTTTCTGTCCCAAAATTTGAGTCTCTGGATGATTTTTCTGGACATACCTAGATGGAGTCTTTTCTTCTATCGTTATCTATTCTTATGGCGCTTCATCAGTTTCTTCTTCTTCAAAATTAGTCTGATTTGATGTGGAAGGATAATCTTCATCTTCTTCACAATCTTCAGTTTTTACCTGCTTTGGATTTTTTCTTGCTTCATCAATCACAACATCAATACTTTCAACAATTTTCCCAAGTGTTTTATTATAACACTTATATCCTTTATTTCAGGAAGAGTAACCAAGGAGAATGCCTTCATCTACTCTAGGTTCAAACTTGCCAAGGTTTTCATCAGTCTTTTTGATGTAACATTTTCTTCCAAAAACGTTGAAGTATTTTACAGTAGGAGTCTTACCATACCAAAGTTCATGAGGATTTTGAGTGTTGTTTACCTGAACGTTTGTTTTGTTAAGAATAGTGACGACAACGAATGCAAATTCACCCCAAAACGTTGCAGGAGTTCTAGACTCATCTAGCATAGCCCGAACCATTTGTTGAACAGTTCTATTAATCCTTTCTACTACTACATTTTTCTAAGGTGTTCTTTCGGTGGATAATTCCCTTTTTATTCCATGTTCTTCACAAAAGTCGAAGAATTCATTCAAGGTAAATTCCCCTCCTCAATAAGATCTGAGACATTTGATTTTGCGATCTGATTCATTTTCAACTAAAGCTTTGAACTTTTCAAATGCTTCATCTTTATGCTTTAGAAGTCCTATCCAGCACATTCTTGAAAAGTCGTCAATGAACAATATAAAATATTCTTCTCCACGAGGTGACTTTTTCCTTGATGGTCCACATAAATCAGTATGAACAAGTTCAAGAGGCTTACCAGCTGGTCCTTCCTTTTCAGGAAAATGTGTTCTGGTTTGCTTACCAAATTGACATTATTTGCATATTGTATTTTCTGGAATACGGATATTCCAGCTTTAACCTTTTCTTTTAAGAGAACAAAGCCTTTACGTTTTATGACAGCAGGAGTGTCATTTTCAAAAGAGACCTTCTTTTCCTTTTCTAAGGCATTATATGACTGAAGTTTTTCTTTGTCACCTGTCATGTGTTTCAAGCATCCACTGTCAATGTACCACTAATTTTCTTATCCTTCTGCATACAAGGCTATACCACATCTTTCTGTTTGCGGTTATTTCTTTCTCCATGTTTTGGGACCTAATGAAGATTTCTCCTTTTGAGATGTTTGCCAAAATTACTCCTACATTCAGAGTCTTCATGACCGAAGTTGTTACAGATAGAGCATTTTATTTAATTTTCAAGGGCAGGAAAGTTATTGTAGGTCCTTTTCATGATGCCAGTCACATTCCTTTGATTTCGTGCTTCTCTAGTCATGATGGTCTTGTAAGCAACACATTGAGTAGCTTTGTGTCCAAAGTTATGACATGAAAAACATTGGCCATTAAAGAAATTCCTACAATTATCGAACCTATTAACCTGGTGATTGTAGTTTCCATTGACATTCATTCTTGAATCAAATTGAGTATGATTTACCTGAGGTTGTTTGTAGCTTCTATTAATCCTTGAAGTAGATTGAACCTAATTTACCTGGTGATCTGCTTTATGCCTTTGCTGATGATTGTCAACCTGTTTGCTTCTCCTTGCTGCATCAAGATAGCTTTTGGAGGTTGATGGCTTCTATGCTTAAGATGATTCTTCAGTATATCCAAGACTTATCTTTATCAGAGGAGAACATTGCACTTTGATAATTTCATCTAAAGTTTCTGATCCTTTAGCAAATCTAAGATTGAGAGATTTTGTTTTCTCAATATATTTTCTTAGACCCACAATTTCACATTCTAATTTTTCATTATGTTTTTCTCTTTCAGCAAGTTGGAATGTCAGAGTATCTATAATCGTATTCTTTTTTTCTAAACAAATTTTAAATTTAGAAATTTCTTCATAAAGACCATCTTCATCTAAAGCATCCAAGAAATCATCATCTTCAAAAGGCATTAGAAGTCTATAGTCATTACCATGTTCATCTTCATCATTGTTTGATAAACCATCATTATCTTCATGCGTATAATAGCTCTTCTTACTTACATTTTGTTTTCTATTCCATTTCGCTAATTCCTTACCTTTATCAAGCTTATCTTGATGAGGACATTTGGCCGCATAATGACCGACTCTTCCGCAAGCAAAGCATTTGAAAGGTAGCTTACCTCTGAATCTTCTAGTACCCCATTGAAGGTTCTTGACAAAGTTTGCATTGCTTCTTCCTCTCCTTCTGAAATATGTCCTGATTCATTGAGTTCTTCTCTTATTCAAGCTTTGAATGTGGCTTATCTCATATCTGATGGACCCCCTTTTCTCATTTTGAAAGCAGTTAGGATTCTGTGCAGTTATGTCATAGTAATACTTTGAAGATTATGCTTTTCCTCTATGGCAAAAACTTTTGATTCAAACTTAAAAGACAAGGATCTTAAAACCTTTTCAACTACAGTAACTTCATTTATCTCTTCACCCAAGTTTTTCATGTGATTAAAAATCTCATCTATACGTAAGAAGTAATTAGCTATACTTTCATAGTTGTGCATTTTGAGAGTTTCAATTGAATTCTGAGAGATTGTAGTTTTGCACATTTTACCTGATCGTCTCCTTCCTAGCTTAGAACGATATTGTCCCATATTTCTTTGGCATCTTTGAGCTGTATAACCTTGACGAATTCTTATTGTGACAGACTCCCCAATAATGTATTGACAGCCTTGGTATTTGTTTCATACTGCTTTTTACCTGTCGTATTTGTAGGAATTGCTAATGGAAATGTGTATCCTCCTTCCACGATTTCCCAAACATCTGTTCCAAGAGATTGAAGATAGGTTGTGGTTCTTACCTCCCAATAGAAGAAGTTTCTCCCATCAAATATTGGTGGTCTAATGGATCCCTCTCTTTCGTAGTGACTCATGATGATAGATCTTCCTTCAAGTGATCAAGCTTATTCTAAAGGACCTACTCTAATTCCAATTGTTGGAAATAATACTGGGGGGGGGGGGGGGGGTGATCAGTATTATCAAATCAATAAAACATTTTCATTTCATACTCTGATTCATATACGCTACTTCAGTTAAGGAAATCCGCGTGTATACGCAACTGTGTTTAATGCAACCAGCGTATATCCAGTAAACTTATGATTCAATTATTCCATTATATTTTGATCTTGCATCATAATTTCATTAACCATATAAATAGTGAATAGGAGCAGAAAAATAGAACATACAGTCTCACATAGGAACACAATATATAAGGTGGAAACCCAATGTGGGTGAAAACCACCTGCTGCAATCGTCTCTATCTTCTTTTAAATTAGAAACTTCTTTTCACAATTTTGTACTGGTGCAGACTTATACCAATACGTAGGCTTCTACCTACATAAGACTACAACCTTCTCTCATTCTCTTGTTTCTCCTGGAAGGGAACTACAACCCCCTTAGCTCTTGTACTAGCTGTTGTGTTTACTAGTACATAGGTGCAGGCCTATAGAAGGCTACAACCTTCTCTTTTCTTCCAGGGACCACGTTTCATTAATTTTCAAACTGGATCCATCAGTAACATCAATCAACCATCAAATATATCTACATAAATCAATCTCCTTTGCACCAACCAAAACTGAATCAATCACTTCTTAGAACATTGTAACTAGAATACAAAACCAAAAACTAGAACCCATGCTATAACCCAGAACACTGCAACAGTAAACAGAAGTAGCTAAAGCATATTTTATTATGTATACACTACTGCAACGTGTCGAACCTATGTATATACATAGTTTAATCAAGGCAAACCTGTGTATATGCTTATTTGCTATGTGGACCATGCGTGTCTACGTGCCTTTGCTAAATTGAACCTGCGTACAGATCTATAATTGATGATTTAAAACTTATAATTTTGTGGAAAAACCTGTGAATAGTTTTGAAACCAACGTTTCGGACTAGCTTAGTAAGTCCATCATCAGGGCAATGAGATTTGTATTTGAGAAGAGTGAGCGTGAAATTTCAGAGCCTTATTAATAGTTATTGTAAAAAAAAAAATTGATGTCTTCTTCTGTAGTCGGCTTACAAATGATTAATTAATAAATTTATTTATTTATTAAATAAGATATTAATTTATTTTTGTGTATTATTTATTTCTTGAATTATTTTATTACTTATTGTTATTTATTTTACATACCTCATATATATATTTTATTTTTATTTTTATTATTTTTATTCTTTTTATTTTTTTTTATTTTTATTATTATTATTATATTATTATTATATTTGGATTAATTTAATTAATCATAATTTTATTTATTTATTTATTTAGATTTGTTATTATTATTTATTTATTTGGATTTATTTTATTTGATTATTGTTTATTTACTTACATCAATTATACCCAGATCATCATATTTATATATTACAACATGTGCCAGTTATTCAGATAAGAAATCAAAACTACACAAAGATACTTCTCTTCAAGCCTTAATATTTTGACCCCTCAATAGAACTTATCCTTCATCAAGCGCTCAGGTTCCTCCTTGATTCAGATCTAGCTATGCACCATAACCCAATAACTAGTATTCTAGATCTTGCTCATCATTAGATATTCAATTCATGAGTACCTTTGCCTAATGATCTTCTCCTCCTTTTATAGTCCTAGGCCTTACTCAATACCATGGACCAAAACCACTTAAAACCAATATCGTGGACCTAATACTTGGGATCAACAATTCAGATCAAATACCATGGATCAATGCCGAAATACCATGGATCAAATACCACGTACCAAAATTTAGTTTTCCAACATGTATGCCTTTCCTTCCGTGAAAGTGTGTGTGTATGCATACGCGTCTTTTGTTCAATGAACTTGCGTGTATACGCAAGCTGGTCAAGATGAACTTGCGTATACCTTTCTTTCTTCATTCTAAGTGGTATGAACTGTGATTTGTCATCTGAGAGAGCTGGTCAAGATGAACCTGCGTATACCTTTCTTTCTTCATTCTAAGTGGCATGAACTATGATTTGCCATGTGAGAGAGCTTCCATCAAGTACAACACGTGTATTACCTGTATCATAATGCCAAAACTATTTTCCAATATGGATGGATATGACCGCTTATGGTCTAGCTCTTCAGCAATGCAATTATTTTCTCAATGCAATGAGTCTAAGGAGGATAAAAACAAAGGGAGGGTTGACCCAGTGAAAGACTCCTTTGCTATGGCTCACTCAAATTTGGCTTTGGTTTTAAAAATATAACCAATGGAGAGCATCAAAATGTATCAATGGAAGCCCCACTAGGTTGGTGTGGGTGAGGAAGGAATAAGCAACAATTATATCATTTTTATCTCTCTCAGGCACTAGACTTTTTCCTCCATGCCATTTTCTTTTTGGGATATACCATGTTCTCTCCTTCCCTATCGTTTTGGGGCATATGTTGGTGTTGTGGTCTAGTTTTCCTTGTACTCAGCCCTCCTTTGGCATATTCCCACCCCCTCAAGTTTTGTTGCATTTTAGATATTTATGAGAAATATCAGTGGAAAATCCTATTCTTTCAAGACTAAAAGATCATTCATTGTCTTTTCTATAAAATAGTCTATAGAACATAAATGGGGCATACCTATTATTTTTCAATGTCTTCAATTTTAAGGGAAGGTCCTAAAATATTCCTCCCAGAGCAAAGAATACTATATCACAAAAGAATCAACAATAATCCTGAACATAAGGTTATGTGGGGGTGCTCCTGGTGCCATATCAGCTAATGGGACTTTTGCCTATTTTAAGGAAGCAATTCAAGGGAAGGTTTCAGTCCCAATAGATTAGAACCAAAATTTTCCAAGACCTTATATAATAGATCAAATGGAACAAGCTCCATCCATGGAGGTCAATAACCCAGAGGTATCTTCCATTTTTCTGCTCTACAGGCAAAGGCTATTGTTTTCATATTTAATGGATATTGACAAAAAATTGAAGCATTATTTCAGTGGATATTCACTTCTTGGAAAATAAACTGCGACATTTATTTATGCTCAAAAGGGTTCTTTATAGTCCAATTTCATACTCAAAAGGACATGGACTTTGTTCTAAATGAAGTCTCATGGTTTTGTGGAAGATATAGTTTATTCATCACTCCATGGTTCCCTAAGTTAGATGCCACAACAATTGTTGTCTCAACTATGCCAGTATGGTTTAGGCTTTCAAAAATCCCTCTTCCTTTTTGGCAACACAAAGTTTTCGAGGACATTGGAAACACTCTCGAAAATTTTTAAAAAAATGGACCTAGAAAGAATGGAGAAAGGCCTCTTAACCTTTGCTAATTTATGTGGAGATAGACCTTAGCAAATGGTTACCAAATCACATAACATTGAAAAAAAAATCATTGGTCCCAAGTTTTATATGATGAGAACACAACATTTTGATGTGGAGTATGTTTTCAAACTGGACATTTACAAAATACATGTTAAAAGGCTAAGAATATTCCAAAAAAGAAAAAAGATAGCCTAACAAGCCAAAAAGTTAGTAATTTTCTCAGCTTCGCCTTTCTAAAGATAAAGAAGAAGATAACAAAGATACCCAACAAGTCCAACCAAGGACCAAAATGGATGGGGACAGCTAAGGGGTGGCATTATGATTCCAATTAGTATACCCCACTTCCATAACTAGAACTTGGAGGTCGGGTCATGTCATAGTAACATTCAACTCATGTTTACCCCGGAGGGCTTGTACAAGCAGGTAAATGTGGGATGGGGTGGTTACATTAAAGAAAAAACTTTTGTCAAAAGAAAATTGTAACCAAAACCATAATTTATATAATAAGGATGAGAAACTCACAGGGAGCATAAAATTCAACAAACCATGGATATTTTCTTTTGAGGAAAATCTCATCAACGTTGTTTGAAAGGAGTTATACTAATGCACTTGATGAACTAAATGAACTTTTCTTACTTGATCTAGTCATCCCATTTAGCTGGTCTTTAACAACAATTTTCAACTGCACAAATCAATGAAAACATTGGATATTGTTAATGATATTGTGCATGGAACCAAGTTACACTTTTTGGCAAAGTGAGGGTGAATTTTGGTGAAAAAAAGGATGCTCGATCGAGCAATTTTAAGTGTTTGATCGAGATTCCTAGGGGCTTAAAAATAGCTCAATCAAGTGTTTAAAAAAACCCTCGATCGAGCTCCTTTCTAACCCGACTTAGAGGCTCGAAAAAGTTATATGGTTTTATCAATATCTATGGCTTGATTGAGTGTTATAGGCCAATGAAGCCCTATCTCTTATTAAAAAAACCCAGGTCATAGTATGTGCAAGCCATTTTGCATAGACCACGAGGAAAAAGGAGCTCGATGGAAAATTTCTAAGTTTTATTGAGATGGTGGAACTCAATCCAGCTTAGCGTCAGCCTCACTGAGGATCCATAGGCTTAAGCCAAGGTAGCTTCATGTAATTTCTGTCTCTATTATTTAATTTTTCTTGCAAAATAAAATAAATTAACTTGGAAAAAAACTACCATACAAAAACTATAAAAAAAAAACCATGAAAACCATTAAAACCCAAAAGCAAAAAACCTAGAAAACCACCACGAAAACCCTTGGAAACCACCCAGAAATAACTATAATTTAGGTTCTAAATATTTTTATTTCATTGCATAAGTTATCTATAATGGTAGCATGTTTATTAAGAATATTTTCTATGGTGAACATTTTAGTTTTTAATTATTTTAGGTTTACTTTTTTTTAGGAATTTAGTGAAATAAAATTAAAAAAAAAAAAATTGTTTTTTTTGTTATTTAAAATGCATTTTAAATTTCGAACAAATTTGATGAGAAACATGCCCAAAAAAATCCAAAACAAAAAAAATCCTAAACTATAACCAATAAATAAATAAATTAAGAGCTTTAGATTGACATGATGAACATTGTTGCTCATGATGAACTTGTATTAATTGAAATAAGAACTTTTATTTCATTTTATTTTAAATTTAAATTAATTTATATTTTAAATATTTCTTTCAATAATATATATAGTAATTTGTTTTAAAAAATTAATTGGTGCTTAAAATAATATATTGACTAAATTTAAATCCAATAGAATATACATATATATATATATATATATATATATATATATATATATATATATATATTATATAATATATATATATATATATATATATATAATATATATATAAACTATTTAATATAAGATGTGTGATGCTCAATAATTTTTTAAGACTTGAGTTTGTTTATAAATTATAATTTCCCTTAAAATTTCTCCTATTCATATTTGTAGAATGATTTTAATTTAATAATATGGCACAAATATATCTCTTAGTTCCCACCATTATTAAATTTATTATTAGTTGAGTAATGATTTTGTAACTTACACTTCTTATATTTTTATTTAACTATATAATGTCACAGCATATGTGTGTGTTGTGTGTGTGTGAGAGTTCAAGTTTCGACAATGCATCATGGATACATACATTAAATATATTGTGAAAAGTGCATTTAAAGTGAATAGAGACATTTTTGAATCTTATAAGAACTTGTCATATGGAGTATTTGGTTGACATGAAATTGTATTAGTTTTATGAATAGGTTTATTTCAATTTTTTACATATATTTACATATTTCTTCTCTATGAATAAAATGCATTATTTAGAAATGGGAAAATGTGTAAGTTAGTTTGATCACTTCTTTCGATTGTGTTTACATGGAACTCAATAATTTGGTTGATATTTTATCAAAAAAGAGACTCAAAACTTTAGGGCTTTACCCTAGATTATTCTACTTGAGTTTAAAAACAGTTTTCTTGGTTTTTAGACCTCTGTGGTTTATTTCTTTTGATTTGTTTACCGGAGAATCCACAGTAAGAACCATTTTATGCCAACGTTTTGAATCCCAACCGGGATCCATCATCAGGACCATTTGAATGCTGGATAGAAGAAGAGCTGATTTTAGAGAATATATAGTAATGAGGAAAATAATTTAAGATGAAGGTCAACATTTTTTCTATGTCAACATGCTTTTCTTGTATTATTTTATATGTATTATAATTAATTTGTAGAGCCATCTCCCATACGCCCCCCAACCGTAGACCATCGTAGTGTTGGGGGATTTATTGTACATGGTCAAGCTTGTGATAGATCATGTAGCCCAACTAGAGTGTGTGCTCCACTCATATATCCTCCCTTTGAGACTACTTGAAGGATAAGAGACAATGTCTCTATTTTTGTTAATGATCTTGCTATTGATAGTGGACCATCTTCACCTGTTGTAGGTACACCTCTTGCATTTTAAAACCTCTTTAAACTTTGAGTTTGTCTTGAAGTTATCTTTAATTTTTATATTTTCTTCAGTTGATGTGTTTGAATTTAATGTATTTGTTATTATGCTTCTAGTTTGTTATATATGTTAAATTGTGTTTATGATTTGCAGACCCACATCAAGGCGAAGATGAGGATCACCGTGTAGAGTCAATCCCTCCGTGGAATGATGTTATAGTGAGTATCACAATTGAAGATGTTAGGGTCCATCAGACATGGATCACATGAGAGCTAGATAAAATCTCTACCATTTTACCTACTAGGCGTAGTTTTTCTTTGATGCTAGATAGCATCAATAGGTTGATCAAGACATACCAAAGGGTGGGCCCACAGAGGCATCTCCTATATTCAATACATAAGATTAGGAGGCAGGAGGTTAGAGGCCCACATAGTTGGAAGGTGGTGAAAGATGCCACAAAGAACATTGATAATTGTGGGGAGTTGTTTGGAATCTGCTCACATTGTCATGCTAGACATGCTATTTTGATTCAGCCTTAAAATATTTGAAGAATGTTGATAAGACCCCTTTTTTGTATGATCTATTAATTGGAGCTTGGGGCCAATTCCTCCACCATGACCAGGTCCCCATTTACTTTTCAAAGTATATATATGCAGATTTCGTGCTCTATATGAGGCCAAATTACATTAGCGTGGGACCTAAGTTTTATGGAACCAGCTTGGGACGTAGCTATGATCATGTTAGGGCTCATGGGAACCCTGCTGATGTAACACCATCTCTGAGATTGTTTCCATGACCATCTTGGAGCATGGTTTTACCAACGAAGATGGAGAATTCATTGTAGCTCGGTGTTGAGACTAGGAATACCATTGTAGGTAGCATGCAAAGGACATTGGCCATTCCAAATGTCACATTTCATGGAGAGATAAAAATACCACCACCATTTCCTCATGATCCACTAGTTCTATTACATGATGATTCATATCTTGAGAGTCTAGGGCATGACCAAATTTTGTCATATGCATGTACATGTTGTGATACCATCCATGAAACTTGGAGAGTGCACGACCCACATGGTGCAGACCAGGTACATATATACAAAAATTTTGACTCTTATCATCAAATTATACATTATTTGTATTAATGATTTTTTATCATATTGCATTTATATTAATAAGTTCATGATAACACGCATACACAACCCAACTACATAGATGAACTTCTGAGTTCATTTAAGGGGGCAATTGACCAGCCAAACTAGCCTCCTCTAGTGCATGTTTCTATGCCTCAATCTACTCCACCTCCACCTTTACCTCTATCTCATAATACCCATGTGGAGGAGAGTCGCCATGTACAACCACATGGACCAGTAGTTGAGTAAATTCTTTTGTTCCTAATATTTCAACATTTTATTTATTGAAGTTACATGTATGCATTCTAATTAATTTGTAGAATAATTATAGTTTATCTTTTCTATTGTGCACATAGGCCTAGATGAAAAGTAGTGTTGATGTTGTAGTTATGTGGATGCATGAGTGCAATGTTGTGTATGGAGGTGTTGAGCCACAGGAAGGGGAGAACCAAAATTTTATTGATGAAACTCCCATCCCATCTAAATTCCATTTGCACTCGAATGAACCACGGGTAGGGGACTAATTAAATACACAGTTTGAAATAATTTATTTCCAAACTTTTTATTTTATACAAATAATGTTCTAATTAATTTAAATTTGAATGTGTTATATTGCAGTACTGGATTATAGATGTTTACTCTACACAACGACACACACATAAGAGTTCCAGAAGTGACACTTTCTAGAGTGGATCATATATAGTTTGTATATTTTCATGCCCATTTCATAGGTAACATCCACATGTGATGTAAAACCTTTATATACTTTCATACATGAATAGTTTATGGATACAAGAACATTCTTTTAGTTTATGGATGCTTATTATTTCATTTATAGATATTCAAGTATAATGTAATTTATATATGTTTTCATATGCACAATTTACTATCATACATTCATTATTTCAATGTATTGATGTTTTTTTAATCTTGTTTCCATATTTTCATTAAATTTTAGCTTATGGATTTATTAATTATTTCACTAGTTTAAAAAATAATTGTTGTATAACTTCTATTAGAAAAAATAACAATTTCGACTTTTTAGGAAATAAACTAAGAAAATAAGTACACTCTTATACTATGATGCTGTAACACCCTCTTCCTACATCGAATCAAGTAACCAGCCAACTGGGGTAAACATGTGACGAGAAGTTACTGTGATTGGATTCAACCTCGTATGTGACCTTAAGGAAATGGAATCAATGGAGACATAACATAAAAAACTTCCACATTAGCTACAAGACCCCTGAGAACTATGCCAACACTTCAGGAAGCTTTCCTTTGGGTCCCACTGAAGTTTTTGATCACTTGACCTTTGGATGCTCTTATGTTATGGGTATGCCAATGTTCAAGGACCTTTGGACGCTCTCATGTTATGGGCATGCCAGTATCCAAGGACCTTTGGACGCTCTCATAGGCTTGCCAACCAGCATCCACAGATGATCTTGTCCAGCTTTGTGCCAGTGTCCCCTGGATTTGAGCCACTTTTACAGGCCTAGAGCCCAGGTTACTACCCAGAATGGAATGACATATTCAAATAAGTTAAATACCAAGGAAACGATGATGTAAAAGAAAATAGTTGAACAAGCCCTTAACCAAACCCCTACTAGCCATGACAAGCATTTCATCAAATATATCACAAACATGTAATCTATAGGTGTAAACAACATATTTAAGCATAGGGATATCGTACTTATCTGATATTTGCTAAGAACCGTTGTTCCCTCATGTCATTTGTTGCATTATCATCTATTAGGTCATAAATACATTTTCCATTCATTTACAAGTAAAAAATGATGAGAGCCATACCTAGAAGTTTTCATAAAACATATACATAACCATCATAGTAACAACAAAAATACCATAAATACATCAGCTATATAATCCACATATAACCTAGTACATTTACACATGAAAACCAAAGGGGTGAATTTCTCATTAAAGAATGTAGAAACCAACTGGGGATGGGACTACCACGTTCCACCCAGCCATAGATTGGCTGAGCCAAAATTGTCTTCAACCAATCACCTTTGTTCCATATTCCAATCGAATGTGGGACTCACAACCAACCGAAAAGAACCAAACAAGCATGGATGCTACCAAATTTCTCCACCTACACCATGGGGAATTTGAGTGTCTCCTAGTCTCTCAGGCTTTAACGTAATCCACGGTCCAATCCAGGAATCACTAGGCCCTACACAAAAACCCACTCTACAGGCTTTATTGTACATCCCATCTAAGAATACTAGGCCCAACAGAGAAAAATCCACCTCTTGGCTTTACCGTATATCCTGTCATTCACCAGCAAGGATTCTTAGGCCCACCGAGGCACACAATCTTGGCTTTACTGTAACCCATAGTCTGGCTCAGGGGCTACTGGGATAGTGGCTTTACCATGATCCACAATCTGATTCAAGGACCATTGTGCCATGTGTTTATCATTTCGGAGAACCACCCCACTTAGCTTCGAATCCATCCGACAATCAGCTCAAGTGAAGTATGAGAACCCACCTCATCAAGGTTATCAGGAAATGGCAAGGCTAGACTAAAAACATTGTCACACCTCGAAAAACCCATGCCATAACAGTAAAAGAATCACATGCAATACCATGCATGCCAAATCTAGAAAGGAAATCACACATGAAAATTAACACCTCCAAAGGATCCTACTATAGCTACTTGATCCTACTTTCCCTTGCTTGATCTTTGCTTCCTATTTCCTTCTTTGCCTTTCTTGATCCAATTTCCAAGTGCTCCAAGAAAATTCTAAGTGTCCAAGAGTGAGAGAGAGAGTTTGAATAATCAGAGAAATCCAAAAATGAACTAACAAAAGGTTACTAAGTGATCCTCAGAAGCCTTTTTATTAATAAGACCTTATTTTATTCATTTTCCATAATTTTACTTCAATTTCCTCCTCACATATAAACTATGACCTTTCACCTCCCTTTTCTCCTAATTTCCATTATTTTCATAAATAAATGTGCCAAAAGTTCCATTTTTCGTTTCCAAAGCCTTAGCCATTTCCTTTTCCAATTTCCTTAGCCATAATAAACCAAATGAACACCCCCTAGGATTCCTTTCCCAACATTTAGCTTGGAATAAGTGTCCCATCAACTATGGTTATTATTTTTATCTTTGATTACATGGAATTTTCACCATGGCTATTACATAATCCTCCCCCTTGGGGGACAACGTCCTCTATGTTCAATTACACATATACCTAAGCAAAAACACTGGAAATAAGACATACTTCTCATGGAGTTGTGTTATGAAACCAGCTCAAGAAAAGATAGAAAAGATAGATCAACACCTTAGAATTCAGCCTCTTCGAGGGGGAA
>APFE031488965.1:0-27742 GCA_000404065.3 Pinus taeda
AACCGACCGTCAGATCGGCTTGATTCCACCACCAAAAGTTGTAGCCTTCGGAGGAGGTTCAGATGAACCTACAACGCAGTTCAGATGAGGAGATCTTCTGGTCCATGCAGGTCAAACTTCACTTCTGTAGTTGCAGCTTCAGTTTCAGCAGTTTCCTTCAAACTAGGGTAGTTGATATCTCGCAAACCGTCCGTCGGATCGACTTGTTTCCACCACCAAAAGTTGCAGCCTTCAGAGGAGGTTCAGATGAACCTACAACGCAGATCAGAAGAGGAGGTTTGATGGTCCACACTGGTCAAAGTTTGGATTTGTAGTTGCAGCTTCAGTTTCAGCAGCTTCCGGCTTCACATGTGTGAGAGAGAGACCCTTTTCTGCGCAGTAGAGAAGAGACTCTTTTTTGCGAAGTACAGAGAGAGAGATGTGATGAGATGAGTGAGTGCAAATGAGGAAAAGTCCTCCTGTATTTATACACAACTGTTGATCTTTGAATAGATGTGACTGTTGGGCTTTTGAGCCTACATGAGTTGTAGGCTGACTTGATAATAATTCCATAATCAAAATAAATTCATATATCCATGAATACTTATCGGAATCGGATAATCTTTAAATCAATCCTACACCTCTCGACGAGAGGAATCTAATGAACATATTATCAGCCATGAATAAGATGACCCACATGAAGTTTGCCCCTAGTTGCCAATTTTAACAATATCTAATCCGAGTTTCTCCATAATCACTTTAGTGAGATTATGTGAAGCACCCAAATCTAGCATGGCATTATGCAAAATGAAATCATGAATGTCAAGACTAACAAAAAAAGGTGGCACATTACCATCCTGTGATTTTCCCTCAACTGATGGTCCAAATAACAATTATGGCTAGTCATCACTTACGTTCACAGTAGCTATTCCCTCCTCTATCTTTAGTGCTTTTATAACTTGACTCTTCTATACACTTCTTTCTTCACCAATCCAGTTAGAGGAACATAAATTTTCACCTTTGATAGCTCATGTTCAATATTGAAAGAAGGTTGAGGCTTTTCTACCTCTTTCTGAGTTGTATCTTGTTTTTGAGGGGGTTTCCTTTTGAGGATCAACCTTCGTTTGACTTGTAGAAGGTGTATCAATTTGGAACTTTTTAGGAGGATTTGCTGCAACTTTCTTATTTCTCAGATTATATTGTTTGTGCACTTCCATAATAGCATTTTGATAACCCATTTTGTAATCCTCTGATTCTATAGACATGACATCTTGTTGTGCTAACAAGAACAAATCTTGTTCCTCTTTGGTCAAGAAAACATTATTTATTTCTCCTTCACCAAAAAGATTAATCTGATTCTCTTCTAGCTCATCTGCTGTCTCATTTTCTTCCTTTGCATAATTTTCCTAAAAAGGAGGTCTAATTTGCTGTTGATCTGTTGGGTTTCTTGGCTCTCTTTGTTTAATTTGGGGCTGGTTCCTTCTAAAATTTGGATTCTTGATATGAGGACCCCCTTGTGATTCTTTTGGTGGAGCTCTATCTGTCAAAGTCATTCTTTCCATCATTCTATGCATAGTTTTAACCAAAGTGTCTAGTCACATTTGATGATGAAAATGGTTCCTCTTTAATAGTCACTCTCTTTTCAACCCTCAGTTTGGCTTTCTTGGCAAGCAGATTGGCCTCTACACTAACAACATTCTTTTTCATCTTTTCTAAAGTGGTTGGATTTCTTTCTCTCAAATGATAGGCCATGTCAGTATCAAAACCATCTAGATATCGAAGTAAAGCCAATCCTGGAGGAGGCTTTATTTCTATCGGAATAGAATTATAAAGGTTGTTGAATCTATTTGAATAATCTTGAACTGACTCTCTTGGAGCTCTTCTTAAAATTTCATATTCTGCAAGAATCTGAAGTGGATTCTTCTTAACCTCCCAACGAGGAAGAAAAACTTGATGAAATTGCTGTAAGTTGGCAATACTGCCTGTTGCTAATCCCTTATACCATATTTTTGCTTCACAAGTCAAACTTTGAGCAAACAACCTTATTTGAACATCATCATCATCAACCTCTTCTAGGTCTGCAAAATCATTCATCTTATCGATGTGTTGCTGAGCTGTAGCGGGCCTAGTTCCATCAAGTTGTGGTATATGTTGTGAATAATTTAGTGGCATAACATTTAGTGGTTGTTGCAAAACCAAAGGGGCATAACGAGTTGCCATGATTGGAGTAGGGGAGGAGGATGAAACTGTAGTTGTGCTTGATATTAAGGGTGGTAAAGGAGGTGGAACTGTGACCTGCTAAGTTGTTAGAAAAGGAGTCTGGATGAGAGATGAAATGGGGATAATGGAAAAAAGGGAAATTACAGGGGAGGTCAATGATGAGATAGAAGAAGAAATGGTAGTTTGTTGAACTACAAATGGTTTTTAACCAATCTGATTCAATTGGGTTACTAGATCTTCAATATTTTCAAACTGTTGTACACGATCTTTATCAGAATCTAAAATGACAGGCTGATGCGTTGAGATATCAGGTCTCATAATGGATTCATCAAAGACTGTTTCAGGGAAAAATCTTTTTGATTTGTTTATGAAAGGATTATGCTCAAAGGGTAAATCAAACTCAATATCCTCAACTGTTATAAAACTTTCTGGGAGTGAATTAGATATCGACAAAGGATTATTGCTTGCTTGACCTTTTGTAAAGCTCTTTTTTCTAATCATCCTCTCAAGATTATTTACAACTTTGGGAGGATTAAGATCTGGATGGGATTGGGTGTAAATCTTTCTAGGAGCCAGATCTTCAAAGAAATTATTTACTACTGGGAATATATACAACTTTTGGGTGAAAAATTTAGCCTAAAGATTTCCGAACTCACTGTCACCCACAGGGGATAGGTTTAAGATTTTGTAATCAAAGTTACCAAGGAAGAAGTCCCCAGTATAGTCGTTAGAATGTTAGAACTCCGTAGTTTTCCTAGGCTGAAAAGGAAACTGTAGAGGTAACCACAAACCACTTCCAAAGCTAGGATCTAGCCCTTCTAGCATCTGAGAGGGTTCTCTCTGTATGATTTTTATTCTTAGTGTTTAGATTTTAGGCTAGATATGAAAGGACACGATAGATTTTGTAAAGTTTTGGTTGTAAAATGGAAAAAAAGTCCATTGGGCATGGAGAACATCACCATTTTCTTGACACAAGAATCCTGAAAACAAACTGCCTTTGTATTGCTGAATTGATTACTTCAAAAATATATTTCACTATATATACAATCACAAAAAAATCTTTTCTTCTTGCGTAAGCCAACCCTTACTAAGTATTTTTACAAAATAATTATAGAGATGGCCTCGAATTGATTCAGACTTCAAATAAAATTTATTGCAAAATAATATCTACTGAAAACATGTAGATATTTCCAAATTAGAACTAAGGAATAGGAAATCTAAACTATTTCTGATTTTCTGTTCAGAGTTTGAGGTGAACTGTTGATGATTGTAGCTACTTTTGTGCTTCTTCTCTTTGCCTGTTCTCCAAAACTGTAGGATTTCTGTTTTTCTTTATTCTACTAGCTCCAACAACTTATCCCATCACTCTTCATTAGGAATTGAAAATTTTACCATGCTCCAAAATCTCTCATCTAATTATGTGTATGTCTAAAAAGTTGGTTTGTTTAAAAATAGATGATGCATTTGATGTTAAATGAAGAGATCATGTTGTAGGCCTTCCATGAAAGCTTCTCCACTTATAGTTCCTCTTACTTTAGCAAACTTGATTGCATCTGCAATAATATTACATAATTGATCTTGATAGTTTTCCAATGGATTCAGTTTGCCATTAGAAGCTCTTAATGTTGGGAGCCCTTTCTTCTGCAATACACTAAATTTTCTGTTAAATATTTTTATTTTTAACTCCAATTCTTTGCACTTATTCTACAGCTATATCATGACATTCCGCTTTGTTAATACCCTTTTTACTTCCATCACTGTGCTTGTTCTGTCTTGAATATGGAGTTCTTCAAGCTCTTCCTTAGTTTTAGAATTCAACATTTTAATAATTCTATTTGCTTCAATATTTGTTTGTTCAATTGCTGCCTTGACATTTTGCACTAACTCTTCCTACTCAAATATGATTTGAATGGATGACCATAATTTTGTGATGTTTGCATTTATCTTATGCCATATACTCTTTTTGGCCTCTACCAACATATGAGTTGTTAGAGACTAATTCTCATACTTTTGAATTTGTTGTATCAATTTGTAATTATTTTGCACCTCTGCTAGGTATGCATTATTTGCTTTTATCTTGATTTCCTGCATCCTTGTGAGTGTTGTTGTTAACTTCTCATTTTACTTATTTGTTAATGATAATTCTCCCAAAGCTTGGAATAGCTTTTCAGAAGAATCTGAAGTTGATGCTTGTGTTGTTTGTTGTACTTCCTGCTATGTTGATGTACCTGTTGCTGATGTAATTTCTACTTCCAATTGTTCCTTTTCCTTCAACAATGCTTCCATGTCTTGTTCCATCTTTTGGGTTTGAACATTTTGTTCAACTATTATTTTGAACAACTTTTCTTTCTCCATTTCCAGATTGGTTACTTCTTTGGCCTGAGGGTGCTATGTGGTTGGAAGCTTAAGTTGTTTCCTGAGTGCTTGAATATATGCATTTTTGTTTTTAATTATCTCCTCGGTTGCCTTGACATCACTAGGATCATGTCCTAGTTTGACTATTAAATCTTCTAAAGTTTTAATTCTAGTGTCTTTGGCCAGAGAAGACATTCGTTTTATCTTCAACTGTGAATGCATATTATTCAGAGAAGTTTGTAACTTTGAGATACCCATGGCTGAACTGGTCAATGTTGAATAAATCATCTCACTTGCTTTCTTATGCAAGTCAATTCGATCGATTGCATGAACCATTTTAGTATCAACATAAAATATTCAAGCTTTTTGGTATCAACATAAAGTATTGAAGCTTTGTAGTCTTCTGCACTTCTGGGCGCTGGAACTGTAGGTTCCAAAAATGCCATTTGGAACTGCCCCTTTTCTGTGTCAAATGCAGACAACAACCTGTGTTGAGTGGTGGCAATCTGTTTCCAGAATTCTGAATATGTTGAAGCCTTCAAAGCTTCATTCTTCAACTTGATCTCCCTGTATCTTGCAAAAATATTCTGTTGTGCTGGAATCTGAGATGTAGGAGAGATAGGAGACTCAATTGTCTCATCAACCTATGGGAATGAAGTGGTGGGAATACCTGTCAAAACCATTGTAGTTTGCTCCTGTGAATTCTTTTCTTCTCAGGATCCTTCTTGAATATTTATTACTTGAGATTACCATTGTAGTATTAGTCTTTAGATCCTTCTTTCTCCTCTTGAAGACACAGAAGTCTGCAGCTTGTGCTTCTGAATCTGTAGGGGACATACTTTCCCTCGGCCTCTTGATTTCTTTGTCCTTTGGAATAAGGGTTTGCAGAGATGATTGATCGAGATTTGTTCTTCAGCCTCTTGTAGTTTGTTCTTTGCCCACTGCTCCTGATTTTGCATACCGCTCTATCTTTGGCCTAGGTGTATGTGCATATGGAGTGGTCTTCTGCTCAACTCTTAGCTTTGAAATTATCCCTAAGGGATCATAAGACCATGTGAAGCTTATTTTAAATTTCATCTTCTTTAATATTGCCTCCACTTCCTTTGTTGTTGCTATGATATTTACAATAGCCCAACATGTGCCTTCAATTTAAATTGTGCTTTCTTTTTATTTGATACAAAATGTAATTCATCCATATTTAACATCTATGTAGTGTATTCCAAAGCAAAAATCCTTACTGGTACAAAAAATGGTAATCTATAGGGAGGAAGCTCACACCCATAGATCTAAATATTTGTATAGTTCTACTAGAGATAACAATATCCAACTTTTGACTGTTCTGAAAGATGCAAAACTTTGTTGATCTCTGGTGAAATGGGCGGAAGGAGCGTTGAAAGGTGGTGTTTTTTTCTTGGGAGGTGGGGGCGAAAAAGGGAAGGACCCCCCGAAATAAATGAGGAGTCGCCATGTTGCCTCGGGTGGTCTTAAAGTTAAGCATATTTCAGACCCCCCCCCTCGTTAAGTCCCGAAAGGTCGGGGTGGGGGAGCCGAAAATCATCCCCCACCGTTGATCTGAACAGGGACTTCTACCTTCGAAAAGTGAGAACGCTTAATGAAAAGCGACAAAATATGTCGAGTCACCTTGATTTCCAAGCTTTAAAACAACATTTAATATAATATGATAAATTGGTGTCATTTGCACTAGTGCACCCTTTGGGGTTTTATCATTATTTATATATTTATTTTTCTTTTCCCCTTTAATCTTTATTCTTTTCTTTTCTATATTTCCTTTTATAGGCTAGACAATATAAAAATGAAAAACAATTCACAATATCACTGTGGGATAAATGGATAGATAACCATACCTGGATTACTATATTTATAGGACCCTAACAATACCTTCCCATTAACGATCAGGGACAACGACCCGTCGCAATTCACCTGCTGACTGTCGATTACTCTTCCCTCATCGCAACCGTAGGATTGGATGGTGTTGGTTCAAGAGATGTTGGATTAGCAGTAACAACCCAACCCATTAGGGTAAGATTGTTACAGGTGGTATTAGAGCATCCAGGTTCAACATTTGGATTGGATGGGCTCTATCATGGGTAAGTAGAAACATAGTTCCCAAAAACGGGCTTCATAATGATCTTTAGTAAATTAGCTAAGCTAATTTTAGGTGTAAAACGCTGGTTTAAAATTGGTTTACTACTTGCATGGTAATAATGCATGGATTCCTAGTTTTGGGATGGAGCTCAAAGGCCTTGTTGTGAGTAGGATAGTATCCTGCTCGAGGTGTTGATTGGACTTGCATATTAACTACAATGATGTTTCATGTTAATGTGATAAATGCCTTGACAATGCATGTGATTGTTGGTTGGCATCAAGAGGGTTGTCTTCACGTGTTGGTTGCCATGTTTTTCCTTGTAAGCATTTGTTCTTGTGGTTAATTCCTTGTTTGTTTAAAGAATGAGACTGATAATAGTTAGGGCTGAGTTTTAATTCCTGTAAGGCATGATTGATGCATTTATGTGGTGCTCTAGTTATGTGGCATGGTTGAGTATATGATTGTTGTATTGTATCATCACTTTTGGTCATATGTTGAGCCTTTGCATGCTTGGGAGAATATGTATGTGACTATTAATATGATGCAAGGAACCCTACGAAAACTCGTGATTGCTTGCATTATATATATTTATGAAATTTATTATCTGTATATGCTAGCTAATGGGGCGTGTGAGTTTCATGGCCTGGTTGGCATATATGGCAAGGACCCCGGTGGAGGTTGACTATTTCTATATGATGAAATGGTTATTATGTTTATTAGGGGTGTTTTGTCATCGGTGGTTAATGCTTTCTTGTCAGATTGGAACCAAATGAACTCAAAGGTAGGGGTTTGTTGTGGACCTTGTAGATGCAGGATCTGTAGCTAGCTAGAGAATGATGTGCTTGATTATTGTCTACTTATGTTGGTTGCTTACTTGTGCAAGTGAATGCTAGGTGTAGCATTATGATGGATGGATTTTGTGATTGCATGCATACCCAAGATGCATTCGTGAATATGCTAGTTGTTGAATATACAGAAGATTGATTCGTTTGTACCTGTAAAGGCATGATTTAAACCAAGCTAGGATATATGTATATATAAAATGCACACATTAGGTTCTAGATTTTGAGACATGTGACTAGCCTTTGAATTGAGATATGTGTGGATGTGAATGCTTGCATGATCCTGTGATTGCTTGTGTTGCATAATATGGTTGATACTATTGACCTTATATCTCTCTCTCTCTCTATATATATATATGGCAATTGGATGGGAACATCAAATGGCCTGTATATGATATAGTGCCTCGAGATATTAGAGGTATGATGTGGCACAACTTTTAGGGAGCCAGGGGATTGATAAATACTTGGTTGCAGGTATTTGTTATAACAACAAATATGATGGTTAGTTACAAACTAGTTGCAGGAGCAGAGTGCATGCTGATTGGGATGGTGTGACGAAATGTGTTAACTTGAATTATGATGGATGGATTTTGTGATTGCATGACAACCCAAGATGTAGTCCTGAGTATGATGGTTGTTGATTATAATATGGCAGGGGTTCATGCGGAGGGTTGATTCCTTCATACTTGTAAAGGCATGATTGTAAACAAGAATGGTATATATGATAATATATATAGTATATATATATATATATATATATATAATGCACACATTAGGTTCTGGATTTTGAGACATGTAACTAGCGTTTGAATTGAGATATGTGTGGATGTGAATGCTTGCATGATCCTATGATTGCCTGTGTTGCATAGCATGGTTGCTACTATTGACTATATACACACACACAGATATATATATATATACATCAAATGGCCTGTATATGATATAGTGCCTCGAGATATTAAAGGTATGATGTTGCACAACTTTTATGGAGCCAAGTGATTGATAAGTACTTGGTTGCAGGTATTTGTTATAACAACAAATACCACGGTTAGTTACTGACTAGTTGCAGGAGTAGAGTCCTATAATGAATCTGCCTCAATATGACAATTATAAGTATGATAAATGTTAAGGTAACATGAGATTTTTTCTAACTGACCCTTTGAAGTTGCAAATGCCATGGCCGTCGTTGATGTTAATAAGAGGGATGAATTATTCTTGTGTCAAAAACTTGATTAAAATAGTAGTGTGGCCTCAGAAGAGAGCATGATATTAAATAGTGTTGTTAGTATGGATCAAAGAGTGAAATCTAATTTTTGTTGTGGCATGATCATGATTATGAATAATGTTAATACATGCGCATTGCTAAATTTGGAAAACAAGCTTATGCATGTGATAACTGGTGCCCTGTTCTATGATACCTGGTTGATGATGATCTCTTAAGGATGTGTGTGACAGCTGCACGATTACATACTTGGCTTGACATCGTAAGATGACAACTCACATATGTGTTGTTAATTATTTTTGTGCACTAACATTTCAGTGTATTTGGCAACATATAGTAGTACTTGGTGGCATTGAAAGGAAACATGTATTGTGGCATGATGCAATAGGATATGGACTAAGCCCATCAAGAATGAGGAAGAGGAACATCCCTCCAAGGGAAAATAACCTTTAGGAATTTGGAGGTTAAGTTCAAAGACTTGGACGATGAGCCAAAGATCTGCGGAGCAGAACTTAGAAAACTCACTAGGAAACCACAAGAATTGGCTAAGTCGAATGATGAGTTGCAAAAGTCGTGGGAAATTAAATACCAAGTTGAACCCTCAAAAAGAAGGAATGGGAACAACAAGAAGAGGCCTCGTAAGGCTGAAAGGAAAAAGGGGGTATTCTCTTGTTGGTGCTGTAGGGAAGAGCATTTGAAAAAGGATCGTCCCTACAAGAAGAAGAAGAAAGGAGACAATAGTTCCTGTGAGCTACACGGGCACGAATCAACAATACAGAACATCGAGGAGGGGGCACTCCCTCAAGCTCCTTGACACATACATATATATGTGCTGAATAGATTCTTGGGGAACTTGGGAAATATGAGACTTCAAGGATTTTTCTAGCCTTGTGGAAAAGCTTTGAGTTGGTTTGGTTTATGAATATGTGTGTGTACACGTATACATATGCGCACTTGTGTGATGGCTAGAAGTGCAAGGAATGTTGAACTCATGGGGACAAAAACTGATTTGTAAACTGTTGTTTCAAATGATTGTGTCCGTTGCATGAGCACAAGAGGTTTCCTAACCTTGATTTTGCCTGATATTGTGTGAATATATGTTATATTATGTTGATGTTAAATGAGTATATGCAATTCCATTGTGTTTGACAAGTTATTGTCAAGAATCATTCTTGTGGAAGGATGATGGGTTACGCCTTAATTATGCTTTAAAAAAAATTGATGTGTGTATGAATGGCATGGCATAATAAGGTCATCGAATGCAATTCCCTGTTTTGTAAGGAATCTGATGAGTGTATCAACTTCCAACCAAAATCCTTGGTCAAAGGATTGAACCTAATTGTCACTAAAGGTGGTGCATTGGGGCTGGTAAAGCATTTGGAAGATTGGTTGGGATCGTGGGAAATAATGGACAGTGGTACGATAACCATGAGAAGGTCAAAGGGAAGTTTCTTGACCTTGACTCGATATACATATATCTGTGATATGTCCATGATCATGCCAATTGTTTTATGCAATATGAATACGGTGTTTTGCCTGACAGAGTTTTGTTAGGGTCCCTCTTGTGGTAGAGGGACTTGTTAAACTTGTTTAATGCAGATGTGAATTGCATGACACATTCCTAGTTAATAATGGATCAAGGGGGCAAGGATGGCCTTGGAAGATCTATTATTTTAACAGTGTGTGAATATGATTCAAGAATTATGACGATGCTTATGTCATGAAGTGTGTGAAAAAGACACTACAGGTAGTGTTGCCTAGTGTCTGTGGATGGAGACAATGTGGTCTTTGGATTTGAAAACACTATTGTGCACATGTCGTACTGTGTTGTGTTGTACATGCGCATCTGTTGTGTTGTGTCATGTGTACGTGTATGTGTTGTGGTACATTGTGTATATGTGAATATGTTTTGTAACATTTTGGGTAGGAAGCTATGGGATTGTCTGGGCCTTGGTGTTGTGAGATTTGGGATATGCAAGCAACACTCCAAGATGAAGAACAATCCAGGATGGTTTCGAATTTTCGACATGCTTAAAGTATCCAAATATTGCCATGGAAAATGGCAGAAATTTGATTATACTTTCATTTGCTAATTGAAGCAAATGCATGAAGCATTGTAAATACTATGTAGAGTTGTACATATAAAGCGCCATGAAACAATATATGTTCTATTTTGTTTTCGGTATTGCATAAGAGTAGAAGAAAACGAGGACGATGTTCCCTTAAAGGGGTGGGGTTTGTGACAACCCCTACCCGAGTTCCTTATGAAAATGCAATGTAAATATTTTGCATTATAAATATAATTAGAACGGGCTGTGTCAAAAGGGACACAGATTTGAGATCTAAGGTGGTTACTTGCTTTAGATGTAAATGTTTCCTTATGAGGAAAATTTGGACTATTGTTGACAACCATTAAAGGCCCATGTGATCGGAGAGAGATTTGCAAGGAAAAAGCGACAAGAATTAATGAAGCTAGGAGACTGTGCAACAACATTCATGCATTCAGCCATTAATCTATGGGAACACGAATTCAGTCGAACATGGGTATATGTATGGAGGATGATGCAAACATTCATCCATTTAGGTAACTGTCAACATGAGTCTTATTTGAAGTCTGCTGATAGTTACTATTATAAGATATAGCTAGTATAGCTATTCATGGTATGCACATTATAAGATATTTGTCAATTATTTCCTTGTGTTTATTGAAGTTCATGCTTTCAATTGAGCCCACATCCCACTTTCATCCGAAGAAAGCTCAACACACCTGAACGACAACCAGGCCTACATACTGGACATGATCCCTAAAGCAAACGGTGCAGGGTCTAGTTGGGAACCTACACCGGGGAGATTCCCTTTGCTGTTGGCAGAGAATTCCAACCTGTCAACAGATTTGCTGAGCTTGGTCGCTGGAATCTTGAGATTGTTTGAGCTCTTGCTCACTTTTCCTTTTGGGCTCTTGCTCTTTCCTTGCCAGGGCGGCGTTTCTTTGTTCCAGTGTTTCATTAATGTCTTCCTCTTTGGGGTCGCTTAAAATATCGTCGACTTCTTTCCCCTTTTGCTTCTCGAATTCCCTGGTGCCTTTTTGTCTCTACTACTGTTTCTTCTTGATGGTGGAGGCTCTTCCTTGAAGATTAACATTTTCCTGGGAATGCTCGAGGAGCTCCTTATCTTTGGCCTGCTGCTCACTGGGACTGAGTTCCCTAGTGGTGTTATACCAATTCTTTACCCCATCTTCATGATCTTGTCTGGTGTGTGAATATGACCGACTGAACTTTGCTTTCTTGTAGTGGGCGCCACGACTTTTTCGGTATTGTACGTCCAATAGTTGAGACTTAAAAATGGCTACCTTTCAATGCTTCAACCTCTGCCTCCACTTGTTTGAAGTTCTCCACTATATATGCTCCGATGACGAGAGGGAAGGCAGGCCATGGTTTCGTCTTGCCTTTGTTTAGTACCTTTGAAAAACCCTGTGTCATTTGGTAGCAGACTTCTTGCAAGAGATTTTTGTCTATGACGAATCTGTGTAGGGCATGGGGGGCCTTATGGGTACCAAACACTCTAAACGTATCCTCTTGGATGGGAAACCAATGCGCTACCTTGACCAAGGTTTCCATAGCCCTTTTTGACATGCATGGTGGTTCCTCACCAAATAGCAGCTGGTATAGCAGGGTGATAAAAGGTTCCGAAATCACATCTATCATATCTCTGTAGGCAGTGTCCTAGAAAACCTTGTAGTGGCAGTGCATGGGTTCGGTGGCATCTTGCGCAGACAATGCCTAAGAGTTATGAAGCCATGTAGAATTCTGGTGGTTGTTCTGGCTCGGGATGCTTGGCTGCAACTTTGTTTGTCTTTAAAGATGATGCTAGAATGTTTGCCCAATTGAAAATAGTTCCTCGGGTGGCGCAACATGCATGAGAGGAACCCAGGTGTCGTAGAATACGTCACATTTTGCCTTACCATACAAGTGACACATCATAGCGACAATTAGTTGAAATAATTTTTGTAACCCCTCTATCCTGTATGCCTGATTTGATCTAACCCGGAACGTTGACGTGTCCTGCCACCATTCCCTCAGGATATCTTTAACTAGGATTACGAAACCAGAGATCCACCTAGTATTGAAATTCTATTCTCTCAGGGAGTCTATAGTAGGGGACAATATCTGTAGGGGAGATCCCAGCTAAGGGTGCTCTAGTGTGGTCCTTGACTGTCCATGAATCCGTATTTGTATTTTGCAGGATGTTGTCAATAATCTCTGCGCACAGAAAGATCGGAGGGTGTGATCTATCTTGTGTAGCTTCGACCTCTTGACATTCAGGTATATCGGGAAATCCTCTCGGGTTTCCGGTATGTCCGGATTTGCGAACTCTTCTTAGATGTTATACCAAGAGAGTTTTGTGGTTTTATTAATGTTGCAAGTTGTGTCCCCATAGATGGGTGGCTCCTCATCCTAGTAGATCTCTAATGAACTGCTTCCCGATCTTCTGTGAGTAGCCTTAGTAGTTGGGGGTGCCATCTCTTCTTCGAAGGAGGAGATGGAGATGCACTCGAGGTCCACGTCACCTAACATGTCAAAAATACAATCCCCCGATGAGAGTGACGACATGAAAATTAAACAAAAATTGCGTAAATGAAATCAATTTCAAAAGATGACAGGAGGTATTTATGGCAGGTCTCATAGGAAGATAGGTCGCATGGTTGCAAGGCAAACAATGCAACTTAGCGACTTGGTGTATGGGTAGTAGGTCGCAAGGCAAAGAGTGTGACTTAGCGACTTGGTGTATGGGTCACAGGTCACAAAGTCGCGAGGTTGCGGGTTGCAAGGTCGCTAGGTTGCAGGGTCGCGAAGTTGCTAGGTCGTTATAGTTGCGGGAAAAGTGGTATCGCAGTCGTGGGCCGTGCGACCTAGGTTTTGGGTGGGCCAAGGAGGAAGATTTGAGGCTTCAAGGAGGTCTGGAATTCTTCCTAGCAAGATGTTCAAGTTTACTTGCGAAAACAGGGATGGTTACGGTCAAGGAATGGTCATGAGGGGGTCAAGAAAGATTGAACAAGGCCAAGGCAATTGCTTCTTTGGTCTGAGGTGAAAAAATTAAGCAAAAGGGGATAAAAATCCCTCTATAGTGGAATGTGGAAGGTTGGAGAGGCAAGGAATGACACTTGGTTAAAAAAATGATTATCGGGAAGGTAAAGGTTGCATACATGGAGAAAACGTGCGGGCGCCCAAGTCGCAAGCCTTCTTCGTCTATTGTGCGACCAAAGGAGCTATTACAAATGAATAGGGGCAACCTCCCATTTTATAATTTTGGTTGCGCGTGCGAAGGTCACATGGGTCGAAAGTGTGATCTTGCGACCTATGCGACCTTGGGACCTGTTGGTTGCGAGGTCACAAGGGTTGCATGGTCGCAATGAATGTCAAGTGCGACCTATGTGACCCATGCGACCTTGAGACTTGTTGGTTGTGAGGTCGCAAGGGTTGGATGGTCGCGACATGTATTGCTTACGACCTTTACTACTTAGCGACCTGTGGGTTGCACGGACCACAATAGTCGCAAGGCTCGCAATTGTTTAATAGAGTTGCGTTCTGAAGACGCGATTGACTTGTTTAAACTGGATTTTGCGACTTAGCTTGACTTAGCAGGAAAAATTAGGTTTTTACGAGGCTTTTCTAGTTTGGAAAGCTTCTGAACAGTTCCCTAAGGTGCGGGAACTCTCGCGCAATACAAGGGCTTCGAAAATATTAAGGATTTTGGAATTTTTGGGGGGGTCGTTTGCAACAACTACAATAATTGGTGATTCACTAGGAGAACTCCAAGATATCTGACGTATTTTGGCTTAGCTTAAGGGGCTTGAATGATTGTTGCTTCCATAGAACTGCACAGCCCACTGATGGTACTCGAGTCTCTCCTTCAAACCGGTCATCTATCCCAATCTTCGAAAACGAACCTTTAACACACAAGATAGGATGCTACTTCCTGCTATCCTGGGAAGGAAAAAGGGAAGTTGAAGTAATGATATGAGCTTAAAGTTTTTCGGTATTGTGGTCATGGTACTTTGGTGTTGCTCCACTGCCAGTGAGCTTGAACAATACCCTGACGGAGTCACTTCTTAGAAATTGCGAATGTTGCTTTGCTACCAATGAGCTTCGTCAATACCCTCACAGAATCATTGCTTGAAACTCTTTGCGCAGGAAGCCTTTCTCGGTGCTTTAGCCCTTATTATGAGAATTGGATGTGCTCATTGGCACTTATTTATCTGTGCTTATTTGTACTTATTCGATGGTGGCCTAAAGCCTGGGCAGACTAGGGATCTCGACTTATTTGACTTGCAAAGAGGTTGTTTCTGGTTTTTCATAGACCTTATTGTTTTCCTGAAATGTATGTATGCTCAAAAGGTTTCTTCAATTCCCCCTTCATTCCCAAAACAACGAGTGAGCTAGAACAATTCAACCTCATCAGCCATGAAGCAGCTGGGATAAGCCGATGCGAGCAGGAAAGAAGGCAGTGTGTGCCATTGAGTTCCCCACCACTGCCAATCTTGCACACTCTATCTCGGCCGTGACTTAAGGTTGAGTCAACAAAGGGTTCTGTAGGGCATCCGCAGAAGTCAATGTGCAGGGTCGTTCTAACCTCTACCTGTCATCCCAAACTTTTATTTTGAAAGGAAAAAAAACATCAAGCTATACCGAAAACAAAACGAAATGACTAGATAGGAAAAAGAAAGGGAACTATGGTACAAGATGGGACTAGAAACCTTGGGGCTGCTAGGTAAAATAGAACTTAATGTCTTGGCCATTCACAGGAAGGGGTTCAACTCGCCCTCCCAGGATTTGCAACTTATAGGTGTGTTGGCCGATTTTTTATTTGATTTGGAAGGGACCAATCCACAAAGCTTGTAACTTGGTGTGTTTGCCCCTATCCTCATGAGCCCAATCCCATTTAAGAACCAAATCCCCCACACTAAATTCACAATTCCTTGCAGACTTCTTGTCAAACCACCGTTTAATTCGGCTTTGGTGAACGGAAAATTTCTCCTTGGTCTTTAGTCTCTCCTCTTCCATTCTCATGAGTGTGTCAATACGACTCTGAATGGCGGGGTAGGTGGAGCCTTTTGACTCTTGAGCTAGTTTAAGGGTCGGGATATACAAGTTAGTTAGCATAAGGCTTCTTTTCCATAAACCAGGAAGTATGGGGATGTGCCAATAGATGGTTTGGGGGTAACCCAGTTAGTCCATAGGGCCTTACTGAGTGCATTGTGCCAGTTTCTTTGGTGAGAAAGCAGGGTTTTCTTGAGGATGCAGATGAGGTTTTTATTGGTAGATTCTGCTAAGCCATTCCCCTGAGAGTAGTAGTTGGTTGAATGTTTTAAAACAATACTGTTTTCCAAAGCAAAATCATACAATTTTAAAGATGAAAAATATGTAGCATTATCAAAGACGAGTGAGGTTGGGACACCAAACCTGGCTATGATGTATTGATTGATGAAAGATATTACCTCATCGTCGTTGACTTTCCGTAATGGGATTGCCTCCACCCACCTGGTGAAATAGTTGGTGGCGATGAGTATATACCTGTGTTGTTTTGATGAGTTTGGCATGATCTCACTGATGACATCCAACTCCTTTTGTTGGAAAGGCTCTTCAATTGCTATGGGTTGGAGTGGAGAGGATGATCTACCCTGCCTACCTGCGTGCTTCTAGCGATGGGACAGTTTCTATCATTGGCATGCACATCCTTAAAGAGTGTGGGCCAGTAGAAACCTGCCCACATGATCTTGTGGGCAGTGGTATCGCCCGCATAATGACCTCCTGCGGGTCCATTATGTAGATATTTCAGCACTCGCTGAGCTTTGTCGTATTCCAAACATCTTAGCAGTATGTTGAGGTGGTGCTTTCTGAAAATATTTCTCTGAACCATTTGATATGGGGCAGCGTTGAGCCTGACGGCTCTCTTCTCCTTGGCGGGCATGGTCTCGGGTAGAGACCCTAGCACTAGGTATTGCCTCAGGTCAGAGTACCACGAAGAGGAGTCGTGTGAGTCGAGTATCTTGTTCTGGTACATTTCGATCGCATGGTCCCAACCCTCTGCCTCCGAAATTGGTAGATTTGCTTTCGGATCTTGTTGATTTGCCGCCTCAATAGTCAGTTTACGGAGCCCATGTCCTTTCACTGTGTGTGATGGCTTGAAATCCAAATCATACTCTTAGAGGGAGGTCATCTAGTTGGCTCTCCTCTCACCTAGCTCCTGTTGGACGAAGAGTGATCTGACTACCGGGTGCGGGACCATTACTGTGATGCGGTTTTTTAGAATGTATAGTCTAAAATGTTTCACCTTTTTATAGACCACATATGCCTGCTTATCGATGTCCAGGTAATTGAGTTCTGTGCCTTGTAGCCCTGTGCTCATGAAGGATATAGGACGTTCGTCATGGTCGCAATCCTTTTGTGTGAGGACCGTGACCAAGGACAAGTCTGAGGCGAAAGTGTATAAGATGAAGTCCTTACTGAAATTCTGGTTGAAAAGGGAAGGAGTCTCAACGATCATTATTTTGATGCAATCAAAAGATTCTTTTTCTTCTTGATTCCATTTGAACGCTGAATCTTTCTTTATCATATTCTGCAAAGGTTTGACAATTTGCGCAAAATCTGAAATAAAGTTGTGAAGAAAAATGATTTTACCAAGGAAAGATTGCATACATTTTTTGGTGCTCGGCTAGGAATCTGTGCTATAGCTTTCATGTAGTCAGGGTCCACAATGATTCTATCTTTGGTGATGTGTGTTCGAGAAGGTTGCCCTCGGAAACCACGAATATGCTCTTTTTGGGGTTGAGAGAGATTCCATATTTCCGGCATTGTTCGAAAATCTGTTTCAAATATTGACTGTGGTTAACCCTTTTCTTCAAGAAAACAATGACATTGTCAAGGTAGACCACTACGCTCTACCCCATTAAACCCTGGAATGTGATATCCATTGCTGCTCTTTGGAACATTGCCTCGACATTCATCAGTCCAAATGGCATACGACGAAATGCAAATGTTTGCCACTTTGTTCTGAAAGTTGTTCTGATCTGGTCCGGTTCAGCTACTAGGGCTTGATTGTAGCCAGAGAAACCATCTAACAAGGAGAAGAATTCCGATCTCGACACGGTTTGGAGAATGTACTCCATGGAGGGAATCAGGTAGTTATCTTTTTCTGATGCCCGATTGAGGCTCTGGAAGTCGACACACAAACGAATCTCTCCAGATTTCTTTTGTACTGGAACCAAATTGGATACCCACGAAGAGTGTTTGACCTTGAATATAATGCAAGCATCCAACAACTTCTTGAGTTCCTTCTGGATAAGGGTTTCTAATGCGAGATGCACCTTCCTTAGTTTTTGCTAATGTCACATGATTCGGCTTCGAATTCGAATTCGATTACAATTAAGTTCGATTCGAGTTTCGAATTTTTCGATGATATTCGAATGAGCTTCACCATTAGGTTCGTTCATGTATATAATTTAAAAAATATATATATATAAAATTAAAATTACATAAATCTTTTATATTCATTTATAATTAATATATATTTATAATTTTTATCATATACTATATCAATAAATTTATAATTTTCCATAAATATAAGTTTATATTTTATAATATTAAAATAACAATACCCTAATTTCGTTAATGTAATATAATTTAAAATATATTAAAAATAATTCTTGTAAAAATATATAATTTTTAAATTATGTTAACTTATCTTTATTATAATAATAATAATAATAATAAATATACATTAGCCCATTGTAATGCCTCATATAAGCTGAGTTCAATACATTGTAATGTGTTAACATATTGTATTGCCTGTAATACATGTTCGTTGAGTTCAATACTACAGTTCATTGTAATACCTATAGAATTATAATAATGTTGACGCCTTAAAATATAATGCTTTTAACACATTATAATATATGCACGCAAATTTCGATACTGCAATATATTATAATACTTGTAAAATTATAATAATGTCAACGCATTAGCAAAAAAATTTGAACCATGACTCGGAAATCGCGCACAAGCTTACTGGGAGATTAGGACGATTATGTGGAATACTTTCCAAGTTAGGACACAACAGCAGGAATCGAACCTTCTCGAACCTAAACTTTAGGGTAATAACAATATGAATGCCGTTATAATAATAATGCACGCAGTAGGAACCGAACCTTCTCGAACCTAAACGAACCTTAAGATTTTTTTTATATTCGCCGAATTTCGAATGTCAACCTTTAGGTTTGACGAACCCTATGACACTGGTTTTTGCTGAAATGGTTTAGCCCCTTCTTTTGTTGGGATGACATGCTGGATAATCCGCGTATCGTATGTTTTCAAGTCATCATATGTCCAAGCAAAAATGTTGCGATACCTTTTGAATAGGGCGATGAGTGCCTGTCTTTCATCAGGGCAGCATCCTACTCCTATGTTGATGCACTTGGGATTAGATTTGGTCTTGAGGTTGATCTGTTCATGCGAGAGGGTGGAGCTGTGGGTCTTGGTGTTTGGTGGGCCTCGGAAACAGTTTTGTATGTCAAACAATTTCTCTAACGTGACCACCCCTTTAGGTATAGCGTTTCCCTTCCATGAGTCTACTTCTTCTTGTAGGGACCTTTCATGTTCCTCTTCATCGATGGCTGCGTGTTTAAACACTTTTGCACTTGTCATGAAATCTACTATCTGTTGGTCATCATTGAAAATGCGTAAGTTAGTTATGTTATCAGGCACAGTTGGTTTATACGCAATTTCAACAGAAAATCCATCTCCAAGGGGCGTGAATCTAGTTGCTGCAGTAGCTAAGGTGTTAGCGGCGACATTATTAAATCTAGGAACAAAAATAATATTGAAAGCTTTAAACGAGTTTATCAAATGCCATACCTCTTGCTGGTAATTCTTGAGGTGAGGGGACAAACAATGAATTTTGTTGCATACCTGCCTTGTGATGATTTCAGAATCCCCGATTACCTTTAGACAATCCGCCTTTAGATTGATGGCTTTCTTGAGGCTAAGGCTTAATGCCTCATATGCTACAGTGTTGTTAATGCATTTGAACTCTAATCTGCAAGAAATCAAGAACCTGTTTCCTTTGGGGTCTACCAGGACACAACCTGCTCCAGCTCTATCATGAGTCTTGGATTCGTCATAGTATAACGTCCAGATTCCAACACTGAGGGAGGATGGGTCCAGAGTGTGCAGGTACAAAGCATTGATTTCATTATTATAGCCTGGGGTTTGCATTGGGAGTTCCAACTGGGTATCCAGAGGAATAGTCGACGTTTGAGACTGCTAATAACCGAACAATGTCTCGAGGAGATCCGCAACTCTTCTTGGGCATATTTTATTGGTTCGTTAGAGTCCTCCAGATTGGTTACTCTGTGCTTCATGCAAGGCTCACTATTGACTTTGATCTGGTTATTATTTCCTTTGTAGGGAAACCATAAGTGGGACCAGTCTGTGGTGAAGTAGCCTTGAAGCTTGCAGGACCAATCTCTGCTAAGGAGTAAATCGTAGGCTTCTGGTATGTCTACGACAATTATGTCAATGCACTGATGAACCTCACAATCACAAGACAACCGAATAATAACATTATTCAACTCTCCCACAGCCAGAACCTGGGACCTATCAAGCTGGATGATTTTAGCATCTGTTTTCTCACGCTGCATGTTTAGTTTCTTGCATACTGACCAGGGCATGACGTTGGTTGACGCACCAAATTCAATGAGGCAGTTGTGCACATTGTAGTTGAACAATTCAAAGGTCAAGAAGAAAGGAGGGGTCGAACCCCTTGAGTTTGCGTTTGCGGCATTTACTATGGCTTGTAGGTCAATCATGGGTGGGGATCGGCCTGAGGGGTTTTCCCTGATTGATGTGGGGGATTTTGAAGGGGTAAGAGAGGTGGCTCATCAACTTGCACAACTCATACAATGAGATGTTAGTCCGAGTCTTCTTCACGTCCTCGATAATATTGTAATCCAAGTCTATGGATGAAGCCTCTTTCGATGAGAGTTGTGATAATGAGGTAGTTTTAGCTTTTACCTGTTTGGTCGAACCTTTGGGTGTGGATGTGTCCCTTCTCCCAACGGTTTGGGACTCCTTAGAGCTTTAGATCATTTGTCCCTTTGGGGAAAGGGGTGGATGGTTGGTTGGTATTAGCGGGTGGCAGAATCCTTCTTAACATAGCCCTTTTCTTATCTTCCAACGTAGTATTCGACATGGGACCCTTACTCCTAAGACTGTAGCTTTTGGGAGGTTTCGTGGGAGGAGTGTCTCCCGCGATGGCCTCTTCAGTGGTCAGCACCTCTCCCCCACAGATGATTTCAAAGGTTAACACGACAGATGGAGCATCATCGTTGGGAGGGGTGTCGTCCTCTTCAAGGTCATTAGTTTCTTCTTCACCCTCTCTCGTGGCCTGGTCTTCTAAAAGTTGGGCGACTACGACTGTCATGTTATGGAGCCATTGTGGGCAGGTTTTCTCAGAGTGAGAGGCCTGATGAAAAGTGTAGAAGTTATCCTTTCCTAGATCTTCCACAATGAAGTTCAAACTAGATGCCTGAGACGTTTTAGGGGGGGGGGATTGTTAGTTTTCAGGAAAAAGGGTTTAGAGGGCTCTCCTCCTCCCGAAACGTCATTGATCTCTCTTTAATTCGGACACCTCATTAGTCACCTGCTTTAACGATTTGTCCAGTTTTTTGAAATCAAAGGAATCTTTGTCTTTATCTGCGATTTTACTTGATGAGGCTTGATTTTTCTTATTGGATGGTTTTGCCTCTTCCCGCAACTCGTGCTCTAGGGCGTTGATAGAAAGATGATCCTTTTCGACATCTAGCATTGTAGCAAAGTTCTCTACGAGGGTGAGTTTTGCTTCACGTTTAACGAACATGAAAATGTCTCACGGCAGTGCCCTATTGTAATAATCAGTCGTGATGGAATCATCAAGTGCCACGTCAGTCGGGAACTTATTCAAAACGGTGGTGAATCAGTTGTTGAAATCTTTCACCTTCTCCTTCTTGTGGCACTTCAACATGCTAAGCTCGGTGAGGAGCATAGAAGGTGTCTTGTCTTCCGAAAACTTATCGTTAAAGGTTTTCCGGAACTCATCTCAAGTTCAGATGGAGGCAACGGGCAGTGACAGATACCAGGTGGCAGCTTTATTATCGAGAGTGTGAAGGAACAAGCGACAAGCCACGTCGTCGTATTGTACCTTCATCATTTGCAATGCTAGGTAGAAATTGCTAATATGGTCTTAGCCGAGGTTCCCTTTTCTGGGTCAAACTTCGGGAGGTGCTTCTCAAAATGGCAGGGCATGTCATAAAGTTGGCTCCTAAAGTTTAATGGGGATTGAGTCATCCAGGGCATGGATGTTGGAGGCAGTTGCCTCTAGGTGGTGGTAGAAACAGGAAGTAGTTCTCATTTCCCTCTTATTTGCTACCGGTGCATGATCCCTCGCTGGTGTGAGGAGGTCGTTTGCCTCCCCCTCGAGGCACGCTGAGTTGTCCTAGATCCCTATTTTTTCTCACATACTTGGTGTTTGTCAGGTTCCTCAGGAGATGCTGATTGTTGTAAAAGTTTATACGATCTCTAAGGTATTCCCCTGTTCCACGCCCTAGGGTCACCTGAGTATTCCCCCTTAGAGGTTGATTATTGACAGGGGTATCTTCTGGGAGCCGTCGATTGTTTCCCTGCGTCTCTCCCCATTGTGACCGTTGTTTTCGCTGGTGAAGGTATTCTTAGGGTCACCCCCTTCATTGTTGGGAGGATTGTCCAATCCCTCGATGGAGATTCTTTCAACAACGTTTGCATAATCATCAAGCGCTAGGCCGATTAACTGCGATATGGAGTTAACGAGGATGCCTTGATGCATGTGATGAGGCGTGGAGGTGCGGGGGTTGGATAGGGAGTTAGTGGTAGGAATGCATTTCAAACCCTTGGCGAATTGTCGAGTAATAGGGCGCATGCGCTTGAGCTGTTCGTTGGTGACTTTGAATAAGGGCAACTCCTCTCCTCCTGGGGCATCTTCAAGAGGGGGAGGTTGGGAAACTTCTTGATGCGACCTCGTGAAAGACAGACCATAAGGGGGAATGTATGGTATCTTAGGAGGCGTGGGAGGATGGGGTTGGTTACTAGCTTGATGAGAAGTTTCAATGTGAGGGTGTGGCTTAGTACTTGCCATGGACCTCCTTGATAGGTGTTGGTACCATTCTATGACCCCTTTTTCCCTCCCAAAACATGACAATTACCTACCTCTTTTCATCATTTATCCCTCAAATGCCTTGGAAATTGATTAATTAATAGTCTTATAGTTGTTGATTGCATTTAATAATTGATTTAAGGGTTTTGTGTTAATAAATTAGGAGTTTTTGGGAAAAATGACTACAGGAAGTCCCAACATCCTGTAAATGGGTTATTGTTTGACATGTGGCATGACAGCCAGGCCAGAGCGAAAGGTATGGGTGAAGAGCGGAATGTCCAAGCATGGACGAGCACCTATCCCCCAGCGGAAACAACCCTCCTACATGCGCGGTCAACGACTGGTCAACTATGGCATGTTGGCGACAAAGACAGCAACAGCACACAGTCACAGTCCAAATCGATTTTTAGTTGTTTCCTTTTTTTATATGTGCAAGCTAGGATAAAAACATTTTGTGTTTTGGTACAAGCGGCAACAGCCGCTCATGAATGAACATCCATTTTCAAGGGATGTGAACCATATGTAAATATAAGTCTGAACCCGGTTGTATGTTCGGTTACGTTTTTACTTGTCGCTTCATGAACAGAGCTTCGACTTAATACAAATAGACTTGCATTATAATCACAGTGCATTGTTTTAATTCGGTGATCGTGGGATAACAAGCTCGGTATACCAAGAACGCGGACGGGCCCTGCGTACATGGTATACTGTTGTGATTTTAATTGCGTTTACAGTCAGAGCATTTGATTGGTATTTGATATTGATATATATGCAGTGTGATTAAATCGATGTTTATATTTATGTGTTTATGAATGCGCTGTTTATATGCTTATGCATGCGCTTGAATAGACTACCATTTGGATCGTGAATTATATCCTATAAGGGGTTCGATCCAGGGTTACCTTGTAAAGCACTGTCATGGACTGTATGCTTACGATTTTCACTTTGCATGATTGTAATGAATGTTCATGAATGTTGAGTAGCATTGAACAGAGGTTTTATGTTTGATGTCTCTGTAAGGAGACCAAAATCTTTAATTACAGTGATACACAACATTTTATGAATTGCATCTTAGTTGATAGTGATACATAGTTTGATGCTTAGTTGACATTTGATTGATAGTTTGATATTGAATCAAATCATAGCATTGTAATTAGGAAGAGTAGGCTTAGATTAGATCCTTTATGTCTATATATTTTAGGCACACACCTCTAAGTCTACGCACCCTGGTTGATAATAAATTTAGCCCAGTCTAGCACCCTAGATAGGACACTACATTTTGGCGCCATTGCCGGGGAGGCGTACTTAAAGGATTGAAAAAAAATTTCAATAAGCAAAAATAAACAAAAACACAGTTAAAGTCATGTTCATTTATGCCTAGGTTTAGAGACAATCAGGGTAGATTCATAATAACCCCCCACCATTCAAAAACTAACCCATCATCATCAGGAGCAGACTCTGTAAAGAATTCAACACCAGCTGAGGAAAATATCATTCAAGCATTAGAGGATAAACAAAAATCAGGGCAGAGACTTATTCTCATCGAAAGGCAAACTTTATTAACACATAAATCACAGAAAAGGGACTTTCCTAGGGCTTCCACACAAGGAGAAAATAGCACACTGATTGAACACTCCCCAGAGACTGAACACTCTTTCCTTAATCGCCTCTTTGAAACAAGTGACTCTGATACCGAGAAATCTATTAAGATGGCTGAGGAAGGAGATGGATCAGTGCCACATCAAGGACAGAGAGATGAGGAAGAGTCAACTTTTCCTTTTCCCATACAAGAACCATAGGAAGATGATGAGATCAAAATGAAAAACATACCCCCATCAATGCTACCTAATTTTTATGGTATGGCTTCAGAAGATCTGGACTCATTCTTGTTCGAGTTTGACATTGTGTGTCGGACATATGGCTATACTGATGATGCCCATAGGCTCAGACTTTTTCCAGCGACACTAAAGGCGTCAGCCTTAAGATGGTTCATGAGGCTTGGTGAGCATACTATCACTGATTGGGATGGTATGAGAAAAGTATTTCTAAGGAAATATCAACCCTACTGCAGATCCAAAGACTCTAAAGAATGAACAATCTTTAGAATGAGCCAACAAGAGGAATGAAACCTTAAGGAGGAATACTTTGGAAAAAACGGTTTGTTTTTGTCTACAACTTACAAAAATCTAAACACCGAACTATGCCTCTTGAACTGACCCGCACAATATTCTTGAAAGGTATCCGAGAGGAATACATGGATGACCTCAAATTGATGGGTAAAGATGACATTTCTATTTTACCCTTTGAAGAAATCGCTGATCTATGCGAAAATTATTCAAGGAGTAAAGCTAAAATGGGAAAAAGAACCTTGTCATCCAAGGTCACCAAGTCCGCTTCAACAAGTGTCACAAGGGCTGAGATAGGAAACCTGTTAGAAGAATTTAAGACAGATTTGTTAAGCACAATAGGGAACCAAATTGACACTCTAAAAGACAAAAAGAAACAAGACGCTGAAGATCAGGTAATGGCTATTTTCTGCCCCAAGTGCCGAAAGAAACATGCATTAAAGGACTGTCCACTAGAAAACATTCAAGTTTGTACTTTTTGTACTGAACATCATGATATATTTAACTGTCCTAAAGTTAAGGTTTTGCAGAACTACAACATGGCAGCCAATGCAGAGATGGAAAACATGTATTATATGGGCGCAAAAAGACCATGGCAGCCAAGGCCAGCACCTCAAGGTATGTTCCCAAATCAAAACTTGCAATTCCCTGTAAATGATCAAATGTATGCACAAAATTCATGGAATGTGCCCATGCCATGGCAGCACCAAAACAACCCACAACAACAATGGAGACCATCTCAACAGTACTCTCAATCTTATCCTACATATCCTCAATCATACCAACCATTTTCACAACCATATCAACAATATCATCAACCGTATCCATCACATCCTCAACCATATTAGCAGTATCCTCAGCAAGCTGTTTATCCACCTCAACCTACTCAACAAGCACTGCCTGCTCCTCCACCAATAAATCCACCGCAACTACAATTTCCGGCTAACTCACAACCTTCCAGACCAACACAAATTCCTGCTCAAACTGTCCCAAATCCGAATAATAGAGCAGAGAGGCCAGCCTACAATGTAGAAGAAAGAACTTCATATTCCACACTACCCTTGCAAAACATAAACTTGAGGTCTGGCAAGGTACTCCAGAAAGATTCTCCAATAACAGATAGGCGAGAAGAAAACATAGAAAACGAAAATGAAATAACAAATCAAAAGAAATGAAACGATGATACCATAGATAAGCAAATGCAACCATTGCATGCACCTTTTCCAGACCGATTGGTCCAAATCAAACCTCCATTATCTATACCACAGCTTGATGTCTTAGATGAGCTTAAAAATGTCTACATAAAAATTCCGCTACTGCAAGCTATAAAAGACATTCCTATCTACACTAAAGCCATCAAAGACATGTGCCTCAAGAAGCCTGCTAGGAAAAGGATTGATCCTCAAACCATTCATGTCATAGGACATTTAGCAGGCCTCATGACCAATACCGTTTCCATAGAGAAGTATGTTGATCCTGGCATTCCCAAAGTAACCACCATCATTAACAACATACAAATTCCAAACACTTTGATAGATCTTGGCGCCGCAATTAATGTCATGACTCTAGAGACCATGAGAACACTCCAGCTTACCAATTTGCAACATACAACAATTGTTCTTGAACTAGCTGATAGGTCTAAAGTGATTCCTGAAGGGATTTTGGAAGACATAATTGTCTCACTGGACTCTTGGGAGTATCCGGTGGACTTTTTAGTCCTCCAACCAAAATCCAATTTAGGAGGACACCCTATCATTCTTGGTAGGCCATGGTTAGCGACTGCTGATGCATTTATAGGATGTTGATCTGGCAACATGATCATTTCGAGAGGGACTGAAAGAAAACAACTCACCCTCTACCCATCGACACAATCACCAGCAGTAACACATAATTTGTGGCTTGATGATAAATTCAATGATAAAGAAGAAGTACAATCTGTTTTTAGCATTGACCAAATCTATGATTTCCAAGAACAAGACAATAATGATTTGGTAGAACTATTTCTTTCTCAACCAGATATTTCCGAAAATTTGAGACATGACCAATATCACGATGCAGATGTACTTTTAGCTCAAAATTTTTAGGAAACATGCACCATTCAATCTTTTCAAACCACATTTCACGACATCTTTCCAATTCAATCCATCACCAACACACAGAGTCAGGTTATAGAGATTAGTCCAAGGAAAACTTTGAACATAGGCAATCATCTAGACTCATCTCAGCAAGAGAAATTAATCCGACTCTTGAGGAAATACCATAAAGCTTTTGCTTGGGATTATACCGATATGCATGGCATTCATCCGGACACATGCACTCGCCACATTTACACAGATAACACCATAAAACCAGTGAGGCAACCACAAAGAAGAATGAACCCCATGCTCCAAGATATTGTCAGAGAAGAGTTGCAAAAATGATTGAGAGTTAATTTCATATATCCTATTTCTGACAGTCAGTGGGTATCCACATTGGTTGTAGTGTCCAAGAAAAATGGTAAGTGGCGCATTTGTGTTGATTACCGACAACTGAACAAAGCCACGCTTAAAGATTATTTTCCACTACCATTTATCGGCCAAGTGTTAGACACCCTAGCTGGGAAATCATCATTCTCTTTTCTTGATGGTTTCAGTGGCTACAACCAGATAAGGATAGCCTCAGAAGACCAGGA
>APFE031488983.1:5599-33698 GCA_000404065.3 Pinus taeda
AGGGGGAGCATATATTATTCTAATGACGCATTGTTGGCATTATCTTAGAAGTCCTTGGTTTGATTTCTCAAGAGTTTTCTGGTGGAGTAGATCAATGTGTGCTGGTCTGAAGGTTGATTTTGCTGATATTTGTTCTTGTCTCTATGTCATGTACTTATTTTCATATCACGGTCATGTAATGGCCTATTTTGGTTTCCCCACTATGCATGGGATGAATGAGTTTTGTCTATCTTGTGTATTCCCACTTGGATGGGAGATGGATGTATGCATGAGTCTTGATGATAGGAAGGTTATGTATAATGTATGGAGTCATGTTCTTTCTTGTAGAACATCTTTTTGCAGACAACATTTCAGCACAGAGCATATACAAAGGGGGAGCTCGTTAAGGGTTTTCAGCAGGTACTCAGGGGGAGTATGGTAGTCCGCCCCTTTGCCCTTGATGTCAAAGGGGGAGAGTGATTGGTTTTTGTTGCCATCAAGTCCAAAGGGGGGGATTGCTAGCATTATGATACATATGTTGTACTTGATGGCAACCCACTTACCTCAGATGATAAATTATAGTGTAGCAAAGTTATTTTCTGGTTCACGGACGTTCACGCACTTTCATGCAGAAAAAAAGTTCCTTTCATGAAGAGAAAAGTTCACGCACTTTCATGTAGAGAAATGTTCACGCACTTTCATGCAGAGAAAAGTTCCTTTCATGCAGAGAAAAGTTCATGCACTTTCATGCAGAGAAAAGTTCCTTTCATGAAGAGAAAATTTCACGCACTTTCATGTAGAGAAAAGCGCACGCACATGGGAAATCTTATGGTTGGTTCATGGTATTAGTCCAACAGTTTTTGATCCTATGGTTTTGGTCCGTGGTTTTGCATACAAAGGTGTTGATCCCAAGTATTGGGTCCATGGTATTGAATTGTTATGGTTTTTGGTCCGTGGTATTGTGAAAGGCCTAAGGCTATAAAAGAGGAAGGAGATCATTTGGCAAGGCATCCTCTGAATTATTGAATATCTGATAAAGTGCTAGATCTGGAATACTGTGATTGGGTTATGGTGCAGATCTGCATCTGAATGAAGAAGGAACCTGAGTGCAAGGAGAAGGATAAGTTCTATTGATGGGTCAAAATCTTCAGGCTGGAATAGTGGTATCTCTATATGATTTTTATCTATGATATGTGGCACACGCTTGATCTATAAATCTGATAATCTGGGTTAACTGATATCTGAATGTTTGAAAGAATGAATTTATAGATCTGTACGCAGGTTTCTGAATAGTGAAGTAGCGTAAATCTCTTGATTTATGTTCTACCTGCTTTTGTGTATTGCTACAGTGTTCTGGGTTCAAAAGTGTGGTGTGATTATTGTTATTATGATCTGGGTACAGTCGTCAGAGAAGTGTTTATTTTGATTCAGTTTTGATTGGTGAAAAGGTGATTGGTTGATGTTTAATTAATGTTATTTGTGGATCCAATCTGAAAATTTATGAAATGTGGTCCTTGGAAGGAAGAGAAGGTTGTAGTATTCTGCAGGTAGCAGCCTGCGTACTAATATCTCAACTAGTACAAGAACTAAGGGGGTTGTAGCTCCCTTCCAGGAGAAGCTGGAAAATGAGAGAGGGTTGTAGCTCTATACAGGTAGCAGCCTGTGTACTGGTAAAGGACTGCACCCATACAGAACCATTGTAAAAAGAAGTTTCTAATTGAAAAGATAGAGACATATTGCAGCAGGTGGTTTTCACCCACATTGGGTTTCCACCTTATATCTTTTGTTCTTGTGTGTGATTGTCTTCTCCTCTTTTTTTTTTGTTCCTGGTTACTGTTTATATGATCCTGATGCACAGATTAATGTTCAACATCTGTAGAATATTTTAAATTATAAGTCTGTATGGTATACGCAGGTTTCCTTATCTGTAGTTGCATATATACACAGTTTTCTCTAACTGAAGTAGTGTATATGTTCTGGGTTTGAAAAAGAAAATAACCAACCAGATAATACTGATTCACCCCCCCTCTAAGTATTATTTCCAACAGGTTTACCTATAGAGGTTACATGGAGAAGGATCAGTGGTGTGACATCAATTGTCGTCAAGTAGAGGCTTTAGTTTTACTCGTTTCTGGAAGAAAATACTTTCTTCCGACATTTTTGAGTTCCATGAAAAAAATGAAATTCCTAATAATATTCAATTCTTGGTTAAAGAGAGCCATAATATTCAATTATTGGTTCAAGATAGCCGTAATATTCAATTATGAGTTCAAGAGAGCCATAGTATTCAATTATGGGTTCAAGAGAGCCACACTGAATGGTCTACTGGCATGAACTTCACTTAGTTAAAACTATTCACTTGGAGAGGTTGCATGTTGTACCACTTCAAGAGAAAAATAAAGGTTGCATGTGCCCCCACTTCAAGAGCACAATAATGTCTTCCAAAACTTAGAGAAGGTATCTTTAAGCTTTTAGGGAAGGACTTGGAAAAATGTCTGGGTTCAATGAAACACAGTCAAGCATTAAGCTTCCAATAATGCTAGATTTTAACCTAGATCACTGTTGTGATTTGGAGGAGTTGCCCACATGTATTTGTGACATGTCCTCATTTGTGAATTGGACTATTCCTAACTGCCATTTCCTTCAAAAGTTAGCCAATGACTTAGGGAAGCTCAACTCTTTAAGAATTTTTAGGAAGGAAGAAAAGTACATTATGTTAAGTTCTCTTATGATTTTCAATATTTTTTTAGATATCTACAAAATTTAAGGAAGGAAAGTACATTCTCTTAAAGAAAATTTATCTTGACAGAAAGACCCATTTTCAAATTCTAATGCTTTCAAATTTTGTTTGCATATCTGTAATGTTTCTAAAAGGATAGTAGATTTGTTCAATTTAAGTATCATGATCCCATCTCCCAACTAATTTTTCAGTAACCCATTAGGTTTTGTAGCTTTTCATAAATCCATGTGTTTTGACAAGACCCTCTTCCAAATTCGAATGTAGTTTCCTTTTTTCAATAACCACATACAATGTCTTGATTTTTTTGTTGGTAAAATAGAGGTTGTGTTGAGCAAACGGAGGTTGTGCAACAATTTCGTGCCATAAAATCACTTGATTTATTGATTATGGCTCTTGATGAAATAATGTCTTGATTTTGTTGCTTAGAAAATAGAGGTTGGGATTTATTGTTTCACGTACTTTCTTACAATCTTTCCATGAGTATTAATTTGTAATCTCAGTCACTGAGGGATGAAAATAATGGCTGTGGTAATATTTCATGGTTTGAAGTTCCCATCTTGCTAAATATTTAAATATATCACCTCAATTTAACTGTTAGTCAAAGGAATTGGGTTTGATTTGTAAACAATTATCTACTTGATTTATAGATTTTGTTTTTTTCCCCTTTCATCTTTTTCTTAGATTTGGTATGAGATTTCTTTCAAGATTTGGGTTCCCTAGTTTCCCCACCATAGCTATGAGGTTTAGATGCTATCTGTAAATAATCTCAAAATGCTACAACCTTTACTGTAAGTGTGCTTTGAAACACTGTTGTTGCTTTTCCATGGTGTTAATGCAAATAAACACTACAACTGGTACCATTGCTCAGATTGCATGTTGAAATCTAGGTGGTCTTCTAATGATGGATTGATTGTTTTCTAGGTAATAAGACTATATGCATTTGTATCCCTTATGTTGTCTTGAGATATTCAAATTTACAATAGAAATTGAGGTCCCTTTTCCACTATAGATTGCAGTGAGTTTTTTGAACATAATATATAGTAGATTATGTTTTACTAATCAACTGTGGATGTGATCCCTCATGCAAAAGGAAATTCAAATTGACAATGCTTTCACACTGATTTGACAAAATGGTGGCAAGACGAAGGTTGATCCATTCCAAAGTATATATGAAACCAGGAAAAGGTAGCTTTTGTATTCAACAATGCTCTTAATTTCATATGTACATGCACATACATATTAGTAGAAAATATTGAAGGGTTGTCTAAGTAATATTTTACATTCCACTACATTCTTTACAGATTGTAAATAAATAAATCGGAACAAGTCATTACACTACTTGTTATTCTTTATTAATCTGTGGTTAAGATTTTTATGTTGAACTAGCTAAGATTTGTCTTCCTTCAATGAATTTGTGTGTTTGGTAATGTTTCCTTTCCATTCACTATGTATAGCATATAAAGTGTGTCTAAGGGAGTAGGAAGAATGGCAAGTCTGGTGATGCTTAACCTATGTTACAAGGCAAAACCCCAATGGATCAAGGTGGGTGCATCCCCACGAAGAGGTCACAAATACCAAAGATGGTATTGTCTAGTGCCTTGGGCTAGAAAATTGCCTTAACCCTTGTATTAACAGTGCATCTAGACAGGATTTTGATATTATATTTTTAATATTAATATCAGTTAAAATATTGATGGATAAAATTCACGAGAAGTGAGTCAGGATGTCCTTGAAAGGTGGTTGTTGATTAGTGGAAGTTGTCATGGCCATTATGTCAGACGAGGTGGTTTCACTCCCCTGATTGTGAGAATAATTGTGATTCAGTTGGAAGACTTATTAGTCTAACTTTATTTTTTAGCAATGATGGTTAGTGAGCTTGTTTCCAGAGGATTCTATTTCCCTAATCCCTTTTATAGGGTTTTTAGATTCAATTTCCAAAGGTTTTATTTACACTACAGACTTGAGTTTTAGAGGGTTGTGATTCACATTATTAAGTATAGCAGCTTTGACACTTGCATGAAGACAAGTATAGTAGAGGTATGAAGCTTTGTTATAAGATTACCTGCATATATGCCTACCTGTATATAATCTGACTCCGACAGGTGATGAGTGTGGGTGGATCAGCATAGACACTCGAAGAAATCTACATGGTTATATGCATACTCATTATGAGAGGGAAAGTACAAATGTATGCATTAGGGTATCAAAAACACAAATCATGTATGCAATATTGACAGTGTGATATGAACTCTTGAATCAATTATTTTCCTTACTATAGGTTTCAATATTGTACTACCATCTCCATTTGTTCTTTTAAATATTGCAGTTAATAGTCAAACCCTTGGCATTATATTAGGATGGGTTTTACAAAAAAATTAGTTTTTAATGGTATTATCATAACACTCCTATATAATTTCATTTTCTCAGGCCCATTTGATCAAGCAAGTCACTGAGGGTTAGGGTTACATTACATTCTGGGGTTTGCAATGGTGAAGCCAGAGACTAGTGAACCATTCCACTCTTCAACATTCAAATCTTAATCGTAGAGTGACAACAATGATGCTCACTCCCCAAGTTTGAGTCCAACCAAGTTCTCATAAAAAAATTTCAAGCGAGGCAAGGAGGCTAAGAGATTCAGAGGGGTTCATAGGCATCCATGGGGTCGTTTTTCTTCAGAAAACAAGAACCCAAAAATAAAAGAGTTTCGCTAGCTCGAAACCTTCAATACCGCAGAAGAAGCTTCTTGTGCCTATGATTTCACTTCCAGAGGCATGAGGGGGATGAAGGTAGAGACAAACTTTATATATGTATACCCAGAAGCCTATATGACCTTCTCACAACCACAATGTGCTGCACGTCCTGGTAAAAATACTAAAGTGCCCACGGATATCAAAACCCCATTATTGTAGAAGCATGAAAAACCATAAGACTCTTGGGTTGATTCCCTATGCGAGATTCGAGCATTAGACCTATCGGCTACGACGAATAGAAGAAACATCACCACCAGCAGCAGCAAAAAAAATTTAGTTTAAATGGTAGCTACAACATGCTTAGAGATGTAGCCATGAGTAATTACTTGAATTCTTCAAAGAGTCCAATGCAGAGAAATATCTATGAGTCAATTGTGAGAATTTCAATACCCGTCTCTCTTCCTAGAGATCATCAAAATGAAAGTTCTTGGCACAACACAGGCCAAGTTGATACTTCTCTAGCCTTCAAATTATTGAAAATAACATATGATCTTACCCATGTTTTCACCATTCGATCCTCTATCTCATCATTAGCCATTGCTTATGTACTTTCTAAAATATCTAATCACCATTCTTCCTTCAATATAATTTCTACCATCCTTACTTCAATACAATTACCATTTACAAAGCTTGTTGAAAGTCTTTCTTCTGTTCCATTCCCCAAAGAGCTGAGGCTTGCAGTGCAATGTCATCAAAATATGCATTGACCACCAACCTGGAACATGGATTCCAAAAATTTGCAAATGTTTTCGGTTTTAAAACCCTATTCAAACTCAGATCTATTGGAGTAGATAATTATCAAGTACCTTCCTATGCCTACAATAACCAAACCCATGTCTACTTTTTCCAATCCCAACAATAACACCACTATCGATTATGATGTTTGTCTTCCTCAAGAGAGCTACTCTATTCTACTCCTTGCACTGGCATTATGATCATGAAAGATTTGGAAAGGTTAGTTGAAGAACATTATCATAGTTTATACTTGAATCCAAAAGAGCTTCAGCCTCAACAACATCAATGGAAACATGAATATTGCAAATTCAATAGCACCCACTTATCAACCTCATATCCATGCACATATTATATGTTCAACATATCGCCTATTTTAGATGTTATTGAGGAATTCTACATTTGACACCAAAGTTGTTTGATCGCCATCAGTATGCTAACAGTTGATATTCCTTATGGATATGCTTTTCATTTCTGATATAAAGCCTTTAAATTGGACATGGGGGAGTGTATAATTTTTTGATTGCAACGCTAATTAATCTATATATCGTCCTGGTGCTCTGAGGTATTATTTTATCTGCTCACACTAGAATGGATATGTCCTTAATATTTATTATGTTTCTCCACAAATACATAGATTTTGAATTTAATAGAATACATATCTCATGTATAAGAGTCATGCATCTTATCAATCTAACTTTTTCTGATATATCTGTATTAAAAAGTCAATATGAAGTAGAATCATGCTCATATTCAATATCTTGTTCCATCCTTAAAAATCATTTTTCTTAGAGAAAAGGATCGGAAGATATGAAAAAATAAGTACATGCATGCAGTTGATGTCCTCTTGTTTTAGATGTTATTGAGGAATTCTACATCTGACACCAGAGTTGTTTGATCACCAACAATATTCTAACAGTTGATATTCCTTATGGATCTTCTTTGCTTTCTAATATAAAGCCTCTAAATTGGACATGGGGGAGTGTAGAAGTTTTCTATTACAACGCTAATTAATCTATATGTTGGTCTAGTGATCTAAGGTATTGTTTTATCTGCTCACACCAGAATGGATAACTGCTTAATATTTATTATGTTTCTCCACAAATCATACTTATTAAATTTAACATAATACATATTTCATGTATAAGAGTCATGCAACCTTGTCAGTGCAACTTTTTCTGATACATATATATTAAAAATTGAATATGAAGTAAAATCATGTTCATATTGAGTATCTTGTGCCATCGTTCAAAATGTTTTTTCTTAGAGAAACAAATCAAAAGGTATGAAAAGTTACATACATACATGCAGTTGATGTCCACTTGTTTCAGATGCTTTTGAGGAATTCTACATTTGACACCAGAGTTGGTTGATTGCAACAAGTATGCTAACAGTTGATATTCCTTATGGATTTGCTTTTCATTTCTAATATAAAGCTTCTAAATTATACATGGGGGAGTGTGGAACTTTTTTATTACGACACTAGTTAATCTATATGTTGGCATGTTGCTTCGAAGTGATGTTTTATCTACTCACACTAGAATGGGTATCTGCTTAATATTTATTATGTTTCTCCCTAAATCTAGAGGTATTGTATTTAACAAAATACCAATTTCATGTATAACAATTGTGCAGGATTGCCAGTGCAAATTTTTCAGATATGTCTATGTTAAAAAGTCAATATGAAGTAGAATCATGTTCATATTCAGTATCTTGTGCCATCCTTCAAAATGATTTTTCTAAGAGAAAACAAATCAGAAGATATGAAATGTTACAGACATGTAGTTGATGTCCTTGATGTAAACCTGTTTAGGGTTATTTTGGTAAACTTGACCAAGGTACTAGAAACCCACCTCCGCGAGGTGATTGGAATGCTAAGTCTACAAAGGCATACATACTCTACCCCCAGTAGTTTTGAACCCGTGACCTCTTAGGAGGAAACACATGCTCTTAACCATTATACCCACTCAAGCTGTATACTAGAGGTGTTTTGGTTCAGGCTTATGATAACTACTACAACATACTAGAGTTGTTTGGGTCGAGGTTGATGATAACTACTCCAACATATTGGTTCCCACAACTTATTTGTCTTTTATGTAGCATATTTAAAAGGAATTTTCCATGATGGAATACACTGTAATAATATTAGTCCTTAATGTAGCCTATTTAAAAGCAAGTCTCCATGATGGTGTTTTTTTTCCATAATGGTATACATTATATTGGTATTAGTTTCCAATGTTATCTATTTAAAATAAATATTCCATATTAATTTTTCTAGATGGCCAATAGGGTCCCAGGGACCATGTTTTTAAACACTACCACTTTTTAACAATCTGGAAAACAAGCCATACCTTTAAACCTTTTCCCTGAAAGGTGGCAGATTTCTACCTGATATTCTTTTAGCAATTAAATACAAAGATGTAAGATCTCATTTCGGATTGGTTTCAAAAAGAAGGGTCCAGGAGTTTTAATTCCCTCTAAAGTGTTGAAATTTTATATTGTGATTACCAGGATGTTATCATTGTTTTCGTTAGTGAAACTGGTATTCAAACAACAAAATGTATTAGTTTGGTAAAAGTTAATTCACAACTATTTAGTGGTTTGATCCAAATTTAAAGAAATTATATCCAAATACATGTAGATGTAAAATTTGATTCTATGTATTTCTAATAAAATTCTACAGTTATCTATATATTTTATTATTATTGATATTTAACATAGTGGGAAATATGTCATAAGTAAGTTTTCAAACCAATAGTGGGGATAGTTATTATTTGTTATTATCTACAAATGCAGGCTAATTGTTATTCAAGGAAAATAACTCGACCTAAAATAACCATGTTGATGGCCAGTAAGGGTGCAAATTAATACATTTTGTTGTTTGAATTATAGTTTCTCAACCTTCCAAATTCCAAATTAGCCAAATGGGTGATTGATTGAGCTATTTGCATTCCTTTCTTGAATTGCATCATTCTCTATGGAAAATTTCTCTCATCAAATTATTTATAGTGAGTGTAGAATATGGAGAGATATTAGGATTCATTCTTACAAGTGATCAATTTTTTTTCGTTTGATGGCTAGTGTCCTTTAAGTAGTTTTATTTTATTCCATGATCATAGGTAGCCTTTGCTTAAACTTATGCGACAAGTAATGTATTAATTCATACGCTATCCTGTTTATATTAATGAATAAAATTTTCACTTTAAAAGTACAGGGCGTTTTGACACTGAGGTTGAACTCATTACACCAGGAGCTATAAAGACAAAATAAATGATGTTATAAACTTAGAACTCCACAAATGTGCAAGAAATTTGAAACAATTTGAGTTCACTTTATGAAAAGTTATTTCTATTGTTTCATATTTTATTAATATTTGATACATTTAGATCAATTTCTTTCTGCTAAGGATAAATCTAGTAACAGAGTTTGTTTATATTAGAATTGTAGAGCAAATTGGCTTGTCAACAACATGGATGTCACTTTTCCTCACCGACAAGATAAATTTGTCTTATTTTAATATAGTATAAAATTGTAAACGAATGCTTGTTTATTTTAAAGGTACAGAGACAAAATGACTTGCCAACAACATGGACATTACTTATATTCTCCTCTGAGGATACATATTTGTCTAATTTGAATAAAGGTGTCTCTACTAATATTACATTTAGGAAAATGTAACGTTATTATGTAGTTGTGTGCTCAATTCTATTACACCATATTACATGAAACACAATAGTAGTTATTTTTTCCTTTTTCACATTCATAATCAATAGGATCAAAGTTTTCCTCCTATTTTTAGTTTTGAATAAATAGTGAGTTTTTAAAACTTAAATTATTTTATAATAACAACTATTAATTCAAAAATATGGTCAATAATTTTTTTATAGATTCAAAATTTTATAAACAAGTACCATGTGGTGGCAGTGTGAAAAGAAAAAAACAATGATATTAGCAACATGTGGCTCTTCTCATATATGATTCCATACTTTATCAAAAAAATCTCTAAGATTTCACAATGTTAAGATTCCCCAAGACTTTACAAAGTTTTATTATTCATTGAACGATTTGCCAAGATCTTACAAGATTTTATGATTCAGTAAAAGGTTCACCATGATTTTAGAAAAATAATATGCTGAGAGATTTGCCAAAAAAATTATATATACATATTATATTATTGATAAAATCTCCTTCCATGTTTCCTATATACAGTGTGGATTCGCCTATTTATTATACATAAAAATTTAGGGGGGTTCTTAAATTTTTTCTAGGTGCGCTTGGAACCCAAGTATGGGGTTTTGCACCTAATTGTGTTTTGGGCAATTCCAGATGCTCATTTCTACATGTGATGGCATTAGAGAATAGAGGACGTAAAGGAGAATCCAACGCTTCAAGAATCGTCAAATTTTGAGTTGTAGATGTGGAGAAATGAATTTTTGAAGTTCACAAGTAATTATTGATTTTCAAGTCATGTAGGCTTGAAGTAAACTAGTCCAATAGATGTGTCTCTTCATCTATTTGTTGGAGCCCCTTTGTTTGGTATAAATAAAGGGTGAGATGAATCATTTTAGGCATTTTAAGGGAGAAACATATCTTCCAAGACAAGAAATCGGTGGAGAGAAGGAAGGCTCTAGTCTCGCTGCAACAAGAACAGTCTTGGACAACATGAAAGCTAGGATCCAAAGTCTCCTACAGGATATCGAGTGGTTAAGGAAAGTGTGGATCTGGTTTGGGTGACTGTCTTAGGGCTGAGAAAAGATCCAAGGAATTTTTTCAAGGTTCAAGAGGGAAGGAAACTAGGCCAAGGACTTAAGAGGGAAAATACGCTACTTTCTAGACTTGTTTGGGTACCATTTTTGGAGGTCTGTTGCTACAACAAGCTATTGTGATATGCCATAGGCCATAGCACATAGATAGACATTGTTTGAGGGTTGTCAAGGGTGGAAAATACCTTAATGAAGCAATGTGGGTCTACAAGAGGCTCTCCAAGGTGAACCACAACCATTAAAGGGCTATTTTTTTTACTGTGGGGTGAAACTAGGGTTTCAGTAAATGACCTAACTAGGAGTGAAGCAAACAACAGTACAAAAAAATGACAACAATGTTTTTTGGAGGGATGTTGGGTCAAAGGATTTGATGAGTTTGGATCAAATTATCTTGTAGCCTATTTGTGTTGTGAGGAGGACTTTTTGAGGATGTGAAGAGTCTTCCTTGTAGTAAAATTGACAGTGATTAGATTGGGTGCCAGTTATCTAATTTTAGGGTAGTGTGTTGGCTACCCAAAGTAGCCCTAGAGCAGAATACAAGAAGGACATTGTTTGGTGCGTAATTGGGTGAATATTGAATCCTAATTAGTATCTCTTTGATGGACAAAAGAGGCTTCTAGAAGGTATATTGGAGCTCACGAATTAGACCTACCCAGATAGCATATTTATGAGCCCGTGTACATGTTGCAGAAGTTTCATTCAACATTGTTAGGTGGTAGCCCTCCTAGAGTCTCGATGTGTAGTGGACTTGATGGACTAAGGCACTACTATTGAGCAGTACAGAAGTGAAGGACCAATAGGACAAGATATGACATTGAAGCTACAAAAAAGTTTTTCATTGTATTTTGTATACCATAGACTGTTGTATTATTTAGATTGGTTTAATATAATGAAGATTGGTGATTGTACGCTATTGTACAATTTTGTTAAAAAGTGTGTATATTTGTGCATATGTGATTTACTTCTTTTTATTTCTGATGTGCAAAGTAGTTTATGGTTGAGATTATTGGTTTGGTAGCATTAGCGTCAGTACTTTTAAGACTCTAACCTAGACCTAAGATCATGGAAATTTAACATGGTATCAGAGCATGTCTGAGCTACTTTGGAAGTAAGTAAATCATAGCTCTACGCAATAAAGGAGGGCATGAGAGGGAGTTGGTAACATTGTAATGAAGGGCTCACTACAATGTCGAAGTTGCAGGCAAGTCTTTGGTATGAGGGCAGGTTGGAAGAGTTGTCCCACTATACTGCTTAGAAGGAAAGGATCAAGTTGGTCTTGCACGTCAATAGGATGTATGATTTTACCGAGAACAAGATCAAGAAGCCAATGGGCCCTAAGGAGTTGGAAATATGGGATGATTTTGATGCGAGGGTGAGATTGATCATCCTATATAGGGCGAAGGTTTCCTTAATACCTCATTTTTCTGGGAAGAACAATGCACATGAGATGTGGATGGCTCTTCAAAATTTGTTCCGGAATAAGAATGGGAACTAGGTATTGGTAGTGGAGGATAAGTTGAAGTCCACGAAGATGATAAAGGGTGGAAGCATGACCTCGTATCTGACGAGATTATCTCAGGTAAAATATGAGCTTGCTACCATCCGTGTGATTATCTCTGATGGAGATATGGTAAGGATTTCATTGAAAAGGTTCATAGAATCATTGCCAAGGAGGATCTGGAAAACTGTGATAGGCTATGGGATGACTTCATTCAGGAAGAGTTGTGAAATGATGATCTTCATTCAAAGAATAGGGCTTCAAATGATGACATGGCATTTCCGGTGTAAATGAAGGGTAAGAAAAAGGACTTGTGTAAAGTCAAGTGTTTCAATTGTTGTAAGATGGGTCATTATTTGTCGAGATGTTCGATGAAGAAGAAGGGAAATTATGAGAAGATGAAAGGAAGGTAAGTCATTGGTGTTTCCACTTCAACTGAGATATATGATCTCTCCAGGATATTGGAAGAGGAGGACTTTGCTATGATTTCTCATTTCTCATAGGGTACTCTCAACGAGCATGGATGGTATGTGGAAAGTGGTGCCACGAAGCATATGATAGGGTCACAAGAGGTTTTTGAGACTCTTATTGAATTGGACTTGAAGTTGCACATGGTGTTGAGTGACAAGAGTCAATTGGAGATCCGAAGATTGAGAGTTGTTCCATTCAGGATGGAGATAGGACGTGTGATGTCGGTCCAAGATGCATTGTTTGTACCATGACTCAAATATACCATGATTTCCATCTCGGTGATCAAGAGGTAGGGGTTGGAGGTGTTGATATAGGATGGGAATGAAATACTCAGGCACATAGGCTCTAAGTCCAATGGGATTGTACTCAGAGTTAGAGAGCATGGTCTCTACAGGTTGACGGGAAATTTTGTGGATCATGCAAAGAAATAGGTGGAGTAAGTACAGGTCCTAGAGAAGTAGTAGTAGGTTCAGGCTTTAGAGGAGTAGGTATAGGTTCCCGAGAAGAAGGTACACCTTCCAGAGAGGTTCCAAGTTCCAGAGACTCAAAGGGAGTTTGTAGGTTTAGAGGGAGACACTGTAGTCCAAGAAGAGTGCATGGTTAGTAAGCTACAAGGGTGCTCCTACAACTTCCAAGAAGGAATCATGGAGAGAGTTGAAGACATTATAGGATAAGAGGAAGAAGTAGGGTGTTTCTAACCATGAAATTTCCACTTCCGATAAGGGTGTAGTTCATCGTATAGGGGTTGCTATGATTGTGGGTGCAAGGAGTTGGGCAAGTGTTGCAAGCAGTGATGATGATGACGAATTACTTCCTATTGTTGGAAGTACCTCCCTCGGTAATATTGAGTGTTTATTTGTGTAGCTTGGGAGGTAGTCCAAGGCATAGAGTTTAGGGTTTGGAGGGAAAAGCACCACAAGATTCACTTGTGGGCTTGGAGCCCAAGTATGGGGTTTTGTACCCAATCATGTTTGGGGAAATTTTGGAGGAAAATTTCTACATGTGATGGCATGAGACAATAGAATGTAGAAAGGAGAATCCAATGCTTCAATAATCATCGAATTCTAAGTTGTAGAAGTGGAGAAATAGATTTTTGAAGTGGAGAAGTAATTATTGGTTTTCAAGTCATGTAGGCTTGAAGTAAATTAGTCCAATAGACGTGTCCATTCATCTATTCATTGGAGCACCTTTGTTTGGTGTAAATAAATGGTGAGATGATTCATTTTAGGTATTTCAAGGGAGAAACATATCCTCCAAGAGAAGAACTCAGGGGAGAGAAGGAAGGCTCCAGTCTAGCAATAGTAAGAAGGTTCTTGGACAGCGTGGAAGCTAGTGTCTGGCGTCTACTAGAGGAGGAAAATTGGTCGAGGCATGTGCGGATCTCATCTGGGTGACTGTATTAAGGAAAAGATAGGATCTCAAGAGTTTTCTAAAGGGCCAAAAGGGTAGGTAGCTAGGCCCTAGGCCTGACGGGACAATACAATGTTATTCTAGACTTGTTTGGGTACCATTTTTAGATGTTTGTTGCTACAACAATATGTTACGGTAGGTCACATGACATAACACATACCTAGAGGTTACGTGAGGGCTATCATGGGTGGATAGTACCTTAAGGAGGTAGCGTGGGTGTAGAGGAGGCTCTCCGAGGTGAACCACAACCCTTAAAGGGTTAGTTTGTTGACTATGGGGTGAAACTAGAGTTGTAGTAAGTGCCCTAACCAAGAGTGCAGCAAACAATAGTGAAAACAAATGAAAATTGTGTTTTGTGGAGGGATGTTGGATCAAAGGATTTGACCAGTTTGGATTAGATTTTCTTATAGCCCGGTTGTACCATGAGGAGGACTTTTAGAGGAGGTGAAGAGTCTTCCTAGGACAAGAATTGAGAGTGATTGGATTGGGTTCCATTCATCTAATTGGAGGGAAGTGTTTTGGCTACCCAAAGTAGTCATAGAGAAGCATACAAGAAGGACATTTTTTGGTGTTTGATTAGGTGAAGATTGCAGCCTAATGAGTAGCTCTTTGATGGATGAAAGAGGCCACTAGAAGGTAGATTGGAGCTCGGGAATTGGGCGTAACTAGAGAGAAGATTTATGAGCCCATGTACATGCACTAAAAGTGACATACAACATTGTTAGGTGGAAGCCCTTCTGGAGTCTCAATGTTTAATGGCTTTGATGGACTAAGGTACTACTAGTGAGCAATACGAAAGCGAAGAACCGATGGGACAAGATATGACATCAAAGTTGCAGTGAAGTTTGTCATTGTATCTTGTATACCATAGACTTTTGTATTATTCAGATTGGTTTAATATGACGAATATTGGTGATTGTACAATATTGTACAATTTTATTTAAAAAGTGTGCGTATTTGTGCATATGGGATTTACTACTTTATATTTCCATTGTGAAAATTAGTTTATAGTTGAGATTCTTGATTTTGTAGCGTCAATAATTTTAAGACTCTAACCTAGACCCAAGGTCATGGAGATTCAACAAGGAGTATTCAAGAAGTTTGAAGGGCTACCATATAAGAGGAAAGTAGAGCATGAGATCCAATTCTGGCCACGCTCTATGTTGCCAAACATTGGGCTATAGAATAAATTCGTAATAGAAGCAATCAAGGTGAATAAGTAGTTGCAGTGGCTACTAGAGTAGGGATTTATTTGATAACTTACCTAACCATGTTGGTCACCCATAATAATTATGGTTATGAAGGATGTGACCTAGTGAATGTGCATCGACAATAGAGTGTTGAACATTATAATTTTAAGAATATGTATCTCCTACTTAGGAAATATGAGCTACTAGACTAATTGAAACAACAACAAAAATTCACAGATATGGATTTAAAACTAGGGTATCACCAAGTTTAGATCAAAGAAGAATATACCTGGAAAACTACTTTCAAAGCTAGACAAGGTTTGTGTGAGTGCTCTTTCATGCCACTTTATTTATGAAATACACCAGGTATGTTCATGATATTACTGAGTCTCTAGGAACGTTTCCATGTCGGGAAGGGCCCCTCGACTCAGTTAATGTCCTGATATTTATTTGTAGAGTGAGTAATATTAAGAAAATATTTAGTTTTCTTAATTTCATATTTTCTTTAATGTTTTATTCTAGTTTTTATTTTTTCTAAATTTTGTTTCCCTGTTTTCAGATTTGTTAATTGAACATGTTACCATTAAATTCAAATTGATTTTTCTCAACCTTAAGAGTCAAAAAAATTTAAAACTAGTTTCGTAACATGGTTTAATATTCATAATTTCAATCTACAAAATTTTCGTACTTAATTCGATACATATTCAAAATTTCAATTTACAGAATTTTCGTACTTAATTCAGTATTTATTTAGAATTTCAAATTCCAGCGTTTCTGTGCTAAATTCGGTACTTGTTTCTGTACTATAACATGGTATTGAAAAATATGTAATTTGCAATTTAGGATTCTTTAGTTGATTTGAGCCTTGCAACTCAGTAAAAGATTCCTACAACGAACAAGAACCTACAATATATCTCTAAACTTGCTTAGAATTTATTTTTGACATTTTCTTAATGCATTTCTTGTAGTATTATGCCTTGTTCTCTTGACTTGCATCACATTCTTTTGCTTATAGTTTTCAACATTTACTTTTATACAATAGGTTTAATGGGATTTCATCACTATTGGATTAAAACAACTTAAGTCTCAAGACCTAATAAGGTACATATATAAAAGCACATGAACATTTTTTGTCGATAATGAAAGATTGTGGTTGAAAACCTGATAACAATTAGAGTCCCACAATCTAGTGACAAGTGATAATCCTTAGTGATTAGTTATTTCTAGTGTTAATTGTTAGCATAGGCTAGAATAAGCTCGAGTCCTGCATTTCCTGTGGTTGCATCTCTAAGTATTATGATCCCATATTTGAGAATTAAATTTTGGAATTAGAATACATATAATTCCACTAGCAGTTTCAGACATCCAATTAGATGTGCATGGGATATATAAACTCATGGAATCCACATGCATGTATATTTCAAAAAAATTATAGACGTGGTATTGGCATGCGTAGTGATATCAATTTTATTTTTTATTAAGAAAAATGCAAGTAGTGGATATGCATCTGGTGCTTCTATGTCGAATTAGTATGTTTTCTTAAATGAAGGTTATTTATTATTGGTGGCGGAAGATAAATATTACTGGTGACATGCCATGACATATCTTCTCTCTTACTCATCATTCCACCAATAAAAGCATGTTGATGATTCCACCAATAAAATACAAGACTCATAACAAATAGAGAACTAAGAGAATTATGTAACATTTCTGTGGTTTTAAATTTTAGAATGCAAAACTCATAATTCACACAAATCAAGACTCCCCATGCTTCTTGTGATGCATCAATCTCTATTATATATTTAACCTTTTTCAGTTGGTAGAGAAAGAGGGGGTAAGGATTGGACTTTTTGCTTATTATTTTGTGTTTTTGTTGTCATCTCTTCTAACCATGTTGGAGGATTTTTCTTATTTCTTTGCTACAAAATATGTATGTGAGAGGCATCTCCTTTATAAAATGGTCTTATATAATTCATGCTTCATAAAAACTTCTGTAATTATGTTTTATTTTAGGATCTTGTCTAGATTGTTCATAAATATTTTTAGACATGTTCTTGAAGCAAAATCTATCATTTAGCTATTCTATATCCAAAAATTTCAATCTTTGTTTTTCCTATCTCCATTTTAGTTGAAGAAAGTACCAAGTCATTTTGATATAAAACATCATAAAAGTTCTACAAATGTTTGAGATTTTCTTGGTGATTTTTGGAAAAAATTAGAATTTTATCAATATAAACTATTATCTAGCTATAATCTCTGAAAATACCTTCCATTCTTTTTTGGAATTCCTCTCGGGCATGCTTCAATTGAAATGACATTATTCTCCATTGGTATTATCCATGGGGTACAAAAAAAGTTGTTTTATGTTGATCTTCTGGTGTAATGCCAATTTGATAAAATCCATAATTTAAATCAAATTTACTGAATATTACCTTCACTTTGATTTTTTAATCAAGGAAGCATTATTAGGTAGTGGCTACCTAATTGGATGGAGAATTTTGTTTAATGGCTTATAATTCACCATTAAACTTGGCTTTCCTCTCTTTTTTTCATAGTGCTTATTAACATAAAATCCTCTGCAAGCCCAAGAAATATTCTATGGCTCATTAAGACCTTTTGTCAGACTATATTTTATTTCTTCTTGGCATATTTTAATTTTTGAGGGACTCATTAAGGATGCAGAAGCCTTCTTGGGAATAATTTTTTCCAAAGGATCATATGGAAGATTTATAAAATATTTCTCCCTATGCCAGAGAGTATTAGGGGATTGAAAAGTGCAATCTTCTCTTATATTTCTCAAGATATGTTTGAGAACATTTTTTGAGTGCAGTTCTCAATATCAAATGTTGCATTCCATTTTATCGTGTTCTACCACATGTGTTAGAGGCTGCAACATAAACCACCTAATGTTCATGGACGATGTGTTGTGCACTGGAGAGGGCAAGATATTTGTGTGTGTATATTTCCACAAGATCTTTAGGGAATTCAACAAAGCTTATGGTCTCATAATGAACCAAGAAAAAACAAAGTTGATATTCGACTCAGTAGATTCCTCGATGATGATTGAAATTGTTGATATGTTTGGGGTCAAAATCATATCCATGTATGGGGGTTTCAAATATTTTGGCTGCATATTAAAGGCTAACAAATACTCCATTTTGGATTGGGATTGACTTATTTCTAAATTCAACAAAAAGTTGTCAAAATGGGATAAGAGATGGCTCTATTTGGGTGGAAGAGTGATTATGATAAAGGTTGTTTTGAAAATAATTTCAGATTACTGGATACACCTATTCTATATTCCACAAGCTATCATAAACAAAATAGACTCCATCATCGCCAAGTTCCTTTGGTATCGAGCTGGTGTTGTGCAAAAGTATCATCTAATAGGACTGAATAATATTGCCAATTCTATTCAAAAAGGCAGATGGGGTATCATTGAATCCCATACTTTTAATTTGGTTCTTCTCGTAGCAAGCGTATAGAGGATATTATTCATGAAGGGGCCTTGGAAAGAGATCATGTTCAAGAAATACATCAAGCAGGAAAGCATGGAGGAGTGGATTGAAGTGGTGATTGCTTTCGCTCGTAGTCATTCAAAAATATGGAACATCCTCAGGCTAGCCATCCATTGGCTTTATAGAAATTTTAGCTGGAGGGTGGGTAATGGGCTGAGAATAAAAGTGGGCTTGAACACCATCAATGGCCTCAATGGCAGCCACTTTCTTCCTATTACAATCATCAATGACCTAAACTCAAAGGGGATAGATACTCTTGCTAGCTTGTGGGAGTGGCCCAGGTAATTTGTGGTTGCACATTCTTGGCCACATGTTGGGAAGATCAAACTTTCAGAGGAATTGGTGGTTGAATGGGAAGGGTATCATAGCATTCTTTGAATGGGGGGCATAAAAATCTCACAGACGGATGATGTGCTTGTGTGGGGAAGTCATGATAGGAATGAACAGATTTAATTCAAGGAAGCTTATGATCACATTACCTCCACTTCCCTAGTGTTTCCCTTCTCTAACATTACCTCTATGCTTTGGAAGTGGGATTCCCCCTTGAAGATAAAGTGTTTCTCATGGTTTTCCATTAAACAACGCATACTAACTTGGGACAATCTACTTAGAAGAGTCTTCTTTGGTCCTAGCTAGTGTTTCCAATGTAGATAGAACTCCAAGGACTGTCTCCACCTATTTATTCAATTCCCCTTTGCTGTTGAGATTTGGGTTGGGGTAGCCACAATCTTGTCCCTCAGATCAATGATGCACCCTCCATTCTTGAACATTTTAGATTATAGAATTCCATAGCTAAAGCCCATAGAACTCTTCTCCTTTATGTACTTTGGTGGATTTGGCGTGTGAGGAATGATCTGATTTTCAAAGGCATTCTACCTATGACTATGACAGTTTCCATGGACATTGCTTCTTTTTTCAAGGAAATTGGTCCTTGGTCTCTGAAGCACTCTCTTCAGACTATCTCATATGTTGATTTGTCCATCATTTTCCGTATCTCTTCCTTTAATGGTGCCCCATTTGAAGGGACTTTTGGATGCAGACTCCCGCTTCATTTAGAAACTATTGTCCACTATAATTTCTCCTAGCATAGTGGTTTGGGGGCGGGGGGCAATTGCATAGTTGAGATGATTGCATTGTGGGGGGCTCTCCATTGCTCTTCTTGGTTGGGCATTGAAAACCTTCTTATAATCAGTGACTCCCTTATCTTAATCAATTGGATTAAGGGCTGCTTCTCTCTTGAGGTTCCTGCTCTTTACAATTGGATCGAGTTGATACAGAACATTCTCCCCTCTTTCTCTATTGTCTCCTTTCAACATGTATTTTGGGAGTAGAATATGGAGGTTTATGCACTCTCTAAAGTTGGTCTCTCCCTTTACCTGGGCTTCATGTTCCTTGAAAAGTTCTCAGCGAGTAGGGGTTGTGGTTTGGGATCGTTTGAATACTAACTTTCATCACTATTGTGTTGTATTTGTCTCATTTTATTGCTAGTGTCTTTTTGGGTGTGGATCCCTACAAATTCCCATGTTTTTCAATTTTCTTGTACCCCTTTAGTGACATTTTTGTCATGTGAACAATTGTATTTTTTTTATGAACATGATCGTATATAGCCCTATGAAAATGTAACTTTCTCTATCTAGAATGAATACTTGTTTTTTTCTTCTGAAAAAGTCGAGCTACTGCAACCATCGAAAGTCATCATCGCTGCCATTGTGAACCCTTGGAGTCTGTTTGCAAATGCCATTCTATGGTTGTAACCAGTGGTAGTTTCCAAAGTTACCATTATCCCACCTTAACCTTTGTCACTGTAATTCTCCGTTGTAAATCTTATCCATTGTAAAGAAATAAAGATATTGCTTTCTTCTTCAAAAATTCATTAGAAATAATTTTTTATAATCTCCAATATCATGTTAAAATATAGAAATAAATAAGAATTAAGAATGAAACCAATTGAGCCATTGCATACATTTTTAATTATTAAATAGATTCTCAATATATTACTAATAACTAAATTTATTTAAGATTAATCACTTTGTGAAATTTTAGAAAATTATCTAAATTAACGTGATTTAAAATATATTTGTAAAATTAACTAACTACCCTACTAAATCAATTAAAATAAAAAACAATTTTAAATATTAAAAATAGTGAGGAGAAACTGTTTTTTAATAGCAGAGGCCATCCTTTTCAAAAGTATCCTATGTTGGAGAAACATAGAGTATACAATAGTATGAATCATGGGAGAGTCCACCAATGTCCATAGTGATAGGAGAATAAAAGAATACGAGGTATGTTAAAATATTTATATGCATTTGTATTTTAATATAGGGTCACATGTTTGTTAATATTGGAACTAGCATTGACAATGATTTGATTCATGCATCCTTAAAACTCCCTTGAAATGTACATATAGTAAAATCGACACTATTTTATAGTAATATAAAAAATAATATAAAAACCTTCATAGAAAACTATTATCAATATCCGTATTTATACCGAGAACTATTCTTACTCTATTTAAGTTGTTTAGAATAACTTCTTACAAGTATCTCCATATCCCCTCCTGAAATAGTATATATATGAATATACAGAAATTTTTATATGTTAATATCGAAACTTTCATAATAATATTCAATAAATTTTCAGAAAATCATTTTAATATTGATATGGAAAATTATTATTAATATTATTGAAAACTTACCGTATGTATTACAATATTATATAGAAAATGTTATTGCATATATGTTTAATATTAATATGGAAAATTATTATTAATATTATTGAAAACTTACCGCATGTATTACAATATTATATAGAAAATGTTATTGCATATATGTTTATGGAAGTGGAAGATGGAAATTTAGTGGTACCTTAATATATATTGAGGTATTTTTATATATTTGATTTAATTTTTAATTTTTTTTGTTGTGTTAGTGTAGACATAAAAGGATATTATATTATAATTTTGCTAGTATAGTTTTTTGAGAATTTAGAATGATTCACTATTCATAAGAGAATATGAATTATTTATAAGAAAATATTAAGATAGGTAATAGATTTCCCTCAATAAAGGTTATAATTGCTAAAAAGTTTGTTTTAGCAAAGCGTAAATATCTATGGTCATATAAGTATATGATTATTTACTTTTATTTATGTATAAAATTGGATTTATACTATTTATAAATAGATTTATATTATGGTTTTTATATTAAACGGACTATAGTATTTCTAAAAAATTCAATATAATAATTTAATTATATTATATAATATATATATTTTTTTCTCTTTTTTTTTTTATGAATGTCTTGTAATTGTTTATGAATTTTGTAAGATTATTTATTTTTACGTTTTAATTATTATGTAATTTTTTTTTGGCAGTAAAGAATAACAATAATAGGGTATTTAGAAAATTAGAGAATTCACTTTAATAATTTCATAATCATAAATTTACTTTAGTGTAGTTTTCCTTAGTTTTTTTCCCTTTCTTAATGAATTTTCTCTCCATTAGATTACTCTTTCTTTTCCACTCCTATGTAGCTTTGTGAGTTTGAAATAACTTTAATATTCAAGTATCATTATATCTTATTTTTCATACAACCTCCATAGTCCACAACCCTTTGCTCCCATTCCACTTCCCACAAGCACTTCACATTTCACATGGTGCATACTCCAGAAGGCAATTAACTTTGAAAAGTGGTCTAACAAGTGTGATATAAATGAAGCAAGGTAAAATTTTTATAATTCTACTTCTAACCAGTGCTATACACACTCTAATTAAAGAAAATATTTGTATATATTGTGTACATCCCACCATTTCGATGTGTCATTTATTTATGCAAGGCTCAATGATACGTTATTATTGAAATGTGGGACTTGGTATTTTACTTCCCATCAAGTAATGTAAGTTAATAATTTTTTATACAAAATTTATAAAAGTGAATTACTAAACCACAGATTAATAAACGCAAGTTAATCTAGTAATATGATTCATTGATAAAATAAAAAAAATAAAATAAAAAAAAATAAAAATAAAAAATAAAAAAAAAAATTCTGCTACATCTTTAACTTAAATATCATTTATATCACTTAATCAAATGATTAATATGAAAAAATAAAACACATTCCATTCTTTTTTCTTAATTTTTTTAAAATAAAATATCTTTATAATTATAATATTAAAATCATTATTTATAAAAACAAATTTATTTTTTGGAAATCTTACCAATAATTGTGTTTTTAAAGTAAAAATTAACATTCAGAATAAATATATAAAAACCAAAATTAAATTATTATTATATTATTATTATTTTAATCATTAAAAACTTAAATATAACTATCTGAAAATTATTTACCCTAATAAATCAAATTAGTTGAAGGTTACACTAACCTTTTTTGGGTGATAATCAAATCATTCACTTAGATTTAAACCATCTTTAAAAACCTAAAGCACTCCTTCCCCGTGGATACGCAATCATATTTTATTGTTTTAACAATGTTTATCTCCAATGTTATAGCATCTCCGTTTCAAATCGAAAAGATAGTTGTTAAAAGAAATTGTTTTTAAGCCTTTGAGTTCCAACTGTTTCAATTTTTTTGCAGGAAGGCGTTTACTATGCAATTTCTAAATAAATTTTAAATCAGGTTATCCGTCAAAGTTAGGTACCAATTATTGTATGTTCATTTGTCCAGGCATGTTGCGAACCAATTAAATACATTTTAAACCAATCCCAAATATAACGACAGAAATTAGAGTAGAAAATGGTATGGTGGCGTCAGTGCTTCCGCTCTTGTTCTATGGATGAGAACCACGTACAGATTCCAGAACCTTCATCCTCAGTTGCTCTTTTATTAATTATTAATTAATAAATCATTACAATCGCCACGTGTTAATGTACCGAAAGCAACGTGAAATAATGAGGCAGGCCGTACCGAAGCTGTTCAATGCTCAAATACATATAATCACAATGCAAAAAGATCTCTCGAATACATAGAGTTACGGACTAGGGAGATGCAACTTGATATAATTAGTAGGGTCACCATTGTTGTCGTCTGTTGAATTGAACAACCTAAGCCAGTAGCTACCTTCGTCTTCTATATCTGTCCTTGTTGGTGGCAGCGAAATGGTAACTCATAACGACAACTCAAATGACGTGAGTAATGATATCTCAAATGACGCGAGCGAGATTTGGAAGAGGCAGAGGGATAGTTACCAAGAGAGATCCCCAAATTTTTATCAAAGGTCTATAACCTAATCCACATCACAAAATAATGCTCCTCATTTATTCACTCTTACGTTCTAGCAGGGTTCAGGTTTTGGAGGGAAAAGGGCCACAAGGGTCACTTGTGTACTTCATATAGAAAATTTTGGGGGCAAATATTAGCCCATGGGCTAAATTTAAGGAGTTTTATATTTTGGAGGGGCAAATTTTTTATATCACACCTCTTTTCTATAGTTTGCCCAAAAATTATTTAAAAAATAAATAAATATTATATTTTAGTGAACAAAAATAATCCAATAAAATATTTTTCGCCCATAAAAAATTTGTTCCAAGCCGATTCGCAGTGGGATTTGCTTCAATCACCACTAATTTCTTGGAATGGCACTGGTTAGGGGCTATTTTGCCCTATACCATTTGTGGAGATCAGGCCATGGTTGAATTTGGCCATGATTTTAACCTGTGTATCTAGAAACAACTTCTTTGCGCTTCATGAAAGGCCTCTCTCATGGAAATTCATTTTGGGTTCCCATCGCATGCCCTATTCTGCCATTTTGGGTTGCCTTAGCATGCCCTTTTCTGTCATTTTGGGTTCCCTTCACATACCCTATTCTGCTGATTGAACTCGTGGTCTTGGGCTTGTGCTTAATTGACATATAAATAGTTGTTTATGGGTTGTAGTCTCAGTACATAATTGTGTCAATTCACTGAGTATTGTAGATGTGGTATGATCTCATCAAGAAGGTGAAGGATGAAGGGTTGGACCCAAGGTATGTTTCTTTGACTCCTTTGCGATCTCTTGGTTCAGGGCATTTCTTGAATTTTTTCTGGGTTTTTAATTTACTTGCTCGTTTGTTATAATTTACTTCATTCATAGTGCAATTGAACCCTTGTTAGTTAGAAATACTTCTTTTTTATGTTCTATGGCACATTCAGACATAATCTTTACCTCAAGTTCTACTCCACTGCTAAAGAATCCATTACATGTTGTAATTAGAAGCATTGTCTTTATGCAAAGGATTTGGTTATTCCAAGCTGAATTTGCTATGTAAATTACTTTTAACGAGTTCACACACATTACGATAGTGAAGTTAAACCTAGTAGGATATGTATGCTTTAGAGATTCCATCTTCATAAATATACTTACTAGGTTCAGAACTTCAACCATCTATTATAATGCCTGGATTTTGATCATAATGGAACTCTCTTTTCAACAAAGAACCATCCACAGAAAAGGATATGATGCTAGCTGATGAAAATTCCTTCCATGTATGACTTGATTTGAATTATAATCTTTTTCAAAGACACACCCTCTCTGATTGTAGGGGCCCAAACGAATCAGTGATAGGAGGAAGTATAACTAGTGCATATTCAGACTTGTAGTGACATTATAAGGCCAACAGGTTTGGAGTCATGGTGGCATGTACTGAGCATCATTTGAGAACGATATGATGAAGCGTAGCTAAGTACTTTCCTCGAGCCCAACAAATGTTAAAATATGAGTTGTTCTGAATCTTGTTAAGCTAATATACATATATGTTTAGAAAAGAAGATGACCCTCAAGGTATGAACATGTATATAAGCCTTCATTGCAATACAAGACTTGTAATTCATAAATAGGTTTGATCAACTCTGGTAAGGCTCAGTCTACCAAGAGATGGGAGTATTCACGTTCAGATACATTGGTCTCATCAAAATAAATAGAGGCTTGCTGCAGTATACCAAACAACACAAGAGCAGAAAAGATTGATATTATGGAACATGTCAAGATTTATATAGACATATGGCCAATGATCATTTGTATGCTTAAGAGGCTAACCTGAAACATCATGTAAGATGCTTAAGCTGACTTTGCGAGATGTGATGATAAAATGGATTTGATGGACAACATTTGAATTTCAATATTGTATATTGTACCTTGAAGGCCTACTTGTAACACTTCGAGAAAGCCAAAAGGACTTACTTGCATATTACACTTGTATAATTGACGGAGAATATCCACCATTGGGAAATTCTGGGAGGTTGAGTGATCGTTCTAGCAGCCCACTTACATACCTTGGCGATCCAAAATGGATCCTAAAATCCTCTAAGTCTTTCAATACTTAAACACCATCGCAAAGGATAAACCTTCAAGAATGGGGAAAAACACTATTGGATGAGAAAAACATGCAGAAATGGTTAAAACAAAGCCTATCAGAGGCTAAAACAACAATGCACAGGAGCCGTCAGATCTAGTCAAACAACAATCTAGATCTAATCAACATATCGCAATCGAAGGAAGTAAGTGGAGTCATCAGAGGAGGCCTTATGGGAATCACGATAGAGATTGGCGCGATTAAACGAGAGTTGTTGATCAAGCGCACAGATCAATAACCCAAATTTACCCACGCTATCGCATCGCTAATATACATACAGAAGGACTTACCCGTGGTCTGAAGGATCGGCGGTATACGATTGCGATATGTTGCATCGCAACATCGCCATCACAACTGCGTATGGGGTGATGCCAAGAGGCCAACGACTATGCGATAGTGATGCGCCGATAACGCTGACTAGCGCAATCAGTGATCAGAGGTCAAAAGGGATATGTAACATGTGATATGGCCAGACCTGAAAGGGTTTATGAATGCGATACGATAATATTTGAAGTTCAATATGAAGCCATTTTGTCAGGTTTTCTGTTTATTTGGTGGTTTCTCGCTATAAACCCAAATACTAAGGAAACCACGACTAGCGACTTGCGATAGCAATATGAAGGTGGACTCGATGGAGTCTAGGGTAGAATTGCTAATATTTAAAGTCCGATAAATGGCAGTTTGGCAGATTTTATAACGTTTCTGTGTATTTCTCTGTGTAAATAGAGAAACACTATTTTTGGGATTTCAATACGCAGATGGTCCCTTCCGTTGCAAAATAGGTGGCCACCATACTTGTAGATGTTTAACAATGATTGTTTAATGCTTAAAGGGGATTTGAGCAGACAGAGGCCGAGAGCTAGAAAGCCCAAAAGGGGAAAACGAATAGGCAAGCGCTGATTGGCTTAAAGCCATGAATGACAGAGATGAAGGCATGCAGTGTTGAGACAAAGAGAAAACGGAAATAAAGAGTGAAAGCACAAGTATGTGTACTTAGAAATACTTTAGGGATTCAAGCACAACCCTATTTTTTTTTCATGTTGTGTTGAGACTCAATTTGAGCTCACATTTGTAAAAACTCTGCTCTTAAAGACATAATAGAGAGGTCACCACTAAAAGCTGGACCAGGAGACATAGCCCAAGAGTTTTGAGTGAACTCCTTGATTATTTGTTGTGTTATGTGTGTGCGTCTATTATGTTTCTCTAACTACTCATTGTCTATATTATTCGCAATCTTTTCGATCCATTGCACTAAGTAATATAGGAAAGTCCTGCATATGAGTCCGTAATAACTTAATATTAATCTAAGATCTCATTTTTAGATCAAGTGGTATCAAATCTTTTGGTTTTGGTTTTGTTAATGTTAGACAAGCTTGTGCTGGATTTTTGAATGCTAACTAGGTCAAAGCTCAAATTAGGAGAAGGAAAACTTGTTGAGGCTCATCCAGAGATTGGAAGAGTCTATCCTCAGAGGAGAATGGAAAAAGAAACTCCATTGGAATCAGAATCTTAGTTCATGGATGGTTTTATGGCCATGTGAGCCATGGTGGAAGAGAGGTATCATGAATTTAAGAAAGGTTGAGGTGAAAGCACTTCAACACCCAAAGAAGACAGAGGAGCATAGGAACCTTCTCTAGATGCCCCTGCATAGGGAAAAGGGAAAGGGGAAAGGCCTCCTCCATCATCTCCTCCACCATCAC
>APFE031488984.1:4107-18373 GCA_000404065.3 Pinus taeda
TCCTAGAAAACTTAAGTAATGTGATGCTTGCATTCTAGGAAAGCATAGAAAACAGTCCTTTCATGACTCATATTCAAGAGCACATAGGAAGCTTGAACTTATTCATTCAGATTTATGTGGTCCAATGCCTGTTCCTTCTGCAAATGGAAATAAATATACCATGACATTTATTGATGACTACACCAGAATGTGTTGGGTTTATTTATTGAAGAACAAATCTGATGCTTTCCTAACATTCAAGAATTTTCATAAATGGATTTAAAATGATGCACAATCTCATATTGGGTCTATTCACACTGATAATGGAAAAGAATACACATCAAATGAATTTGAAAACTATCTTCGCCAACATGGGATCAAACATCAAACAACTGTGCCTTATTATCCCCAACGGAATGGTGTAGTTGTAAGAATGAATAGAACAATCTTGAATATGGTACGATCCATGCTTCTCTTCAAAAATGTAAAGATAATGTTTTGGGTTGATGTTGTTCTATGCGTTGCATATATAAAGAATAGATGTCCATCTAATGCTATAAGAAACAAGACTCCTTATGAATTGTGGTATGAACATGTTCCTTCGGTAAAACATCTCAGGGTCTTTGGTTCCACCTGTTATGCTTTGATACCAAAGGTAAATAGAAACAAACTTGGTGCTAGAAGTCGTAAGTGTATCTTCCTGGGGTATTCAAACACCTCCAAAGCATACCACCTCTATGATGAAGTAAATAAGAAATTTGTTGTATCTAGAGATGTAATTTTCCTTGAATCATCCAAAACTAACAATGTTGTTGAGCGGCAACTTGATCGCTTGGATAGATCCGCAAAAGCAAAATCATTTCAAAAATTTGATAATCAGATTCCACATGTTGATCCAGTAATTTTTAATTTTTACATTGTACAATGAAAACCCAAGTTACCCAACCAAAAACAACCATTCCAAAGTTCAAACACAAGTTACCCAACCATTTCAAACCCAAGTTACCCAACGAAATGGCAAAAACAATGAAAAAAAACATAAACAATGTTTAAAAACAATAAAAACAAAAAAAAAATTGGTTCCCATAGTCATACCAAGTTACCCAACCAAAAACAATGAAGAAATACAAAAACAATGAAAACAAAAAAAACAAAAAAATTGGTGCCCATACCAAGTTACCCACAACCAAAAACAATGAAAAAATACAAAAACAATGTTTTTAAAACAATAAAAACAAAAAAGAAATTGATCCACATATCGTTTCTGTGGAGAAATCGGTGGTCTCCTCTTGATTTTCTCCTCTAAGCACTTCGAATTAGCTTCAAACCATCTCCAGCTTAGTCTCCCAGCTCTCCTCTGCCCTCCGCGCGCGACTGTCCAAATGAATTCATAAAAAAAAAAACCAAAAAAACTATATAAAACCTCGCTGCCATGAAGCCCTGCAATTTTTTCGGTTTTTATTGCGATAAATTCAAATTTATCGCGATAATTTCTTTAAAATCGTGCAAAAAAATTACCCGCGCTAAATTCGTATAAAAATCGCGATATTTTCAGCTTATCGATAAAATCGCGATAAAATGATAAAATCGCAATTCTATCGCAATTTTCACAAGTCTCTTAGATATATAGCAAGGAGAAATAGGAGGTGAAAAGACCTTTACCATGGTTAAAGGATTATTGTCAGATAGAAAACATTACAAGTATGATAGGATGCATCATATTAGGAGATGGCATCATATTAAAGCATATGATTGAAACAAGAGTTCATGACATCATTAAAGAAGCTTGAAAGGATAGCTGGAGTAGAATTCTAGATGGATGTAGCAGTCATCATAGAAAGGAAGTAGCTCTTGATAACCTCATTGAAAGCATAAGTAGTAAATATGAATGAAGTCATCTGGCATGATAGAAGATAGAAAGAACTCATAATACATCATCATCATTAGAAAGGAGCATCTGTGGGATGATGATAATCAAGATCCTCTTTTGGAATCTTCATTAGAAGGTTCATCTCTACTTCAAAGAAGCAAGTGTCTCACTTATCATTTCACCTTGTGTGGGATCCATTGTTCAGAAGGATGATGGTATGGTGACAAAGGAATGTAGCATGTCAAGATGGTTGAAGTAATTTCAATCAAGTAAAGGAAGTTGCAAAAGGAAGTCTAGATGACCAAAAGAAGAAAAGAGGTACGTATATTTGATAGATTAAGTCATGTCATCATTTAGTTGCAGATAGCAAGGGTAAATGCTCTAACTCATGAGCATGGTCAAAGAATAAGGATCTTTTCCTTTGGAAAGATGCATGAAGTCATGTGTTTTGAAGTTTTGAACTACTTCACATATTTACAAGATGAAGTCAACATAATGTCCTCATATGGAATATGAGGTGGTTGACAAAGATGAAGGAACTATGTATAAGAGTTCCTGGGAACAATATGTGAAGAAAGAAAGAGGAGTTTGTAAGTAATGCAACTATGGTCATACAAGATAAGTAATCAACATTTGATGACTAAGAGAATTGGCTAAAACATATCCATGGAGAAGGTATGAAGACTCTGATAAAGTCGGTAAAGGAAGGAAAGCCTTGACATTGGATGTCTTGGAGATGTGTTTATGAATGTGCAGGATGTTGATGTTGCAAGCAAGCAGATGTCTTGATAAAAGGCCATCATAAAAGGTGACTTTATTTTGATTTTGATTTTTGAACAACATCTGGTTGGGTTGAAACAGGGCTACCAAAAGAGAGATGTAGATGTCACCTACAACTGGTACTTATGAGAATGGGCGGAAGATCCTGAAAGTAACATGACATGGAAAAGATATCTAGATGAAGAAAAGCCAAATGTGGAAAGAAGATCACTTCCCGATGAAGAGAAGGATGACATGACTGATATGGTTTGTAAAGGAAAGTGATGGATGGTTGATGCCCTATGAAGAAAGCCTAGAAGATGAAGGCTCCATAATGATGGAAATGAACTCATGACATCAAAAGCAGGATCTGCAACCAGCTGAAGATACCATGATGTCCACCAAAGAGCAGATAGTTGATGTTGGAAACAAGTCCCTAGTTAAGAGGGACTGTGTATATTCCTTTTATAGGAATGAGTATATATTCCCTGGTTGGGAGGGAGAGATACACACATCATTATTGTCTTCATATTGTCAAGAAAGAATAGAGGATTGGGTAAGCATATGAGATTGATTTCAATACTCTTTTAGGATGTGGTAGGGCATCCAAGATGTAAGAGTAGTCGAAGGGGAAATTCCTTGAGCATGTGTTATTCCAAAATAAGAATTTTCCTAAATTGGCATACCTTGTAAACACTCGGGTGGGGTATGTGCCTTGACAGACAATGATGATGGTATCCATCAGTCATTGGTCTCACTCGCATTGTGCTCTGATCTTATGGAGAGGTAGAGCTGTTAGTCAAGGCCTTGGTATGTGCCAATGTTGGTCGGTATGATGCAATGCTCTATCATAAGCTAAGCAAGTAGCTTATGAGATGGCTTACCAATCCGACTCTTCTTATAAGAATTATTCAGTTTGAGAATGTCCAAGTACCTTGAAGACCCTTTTGGGCATGTTACATATTGTAAAGAAAATTTGTTTGAGTCAAAGACCCTCCAAGACCTTGTGAACAGGCAATCAACAAGTCAGCCTCATGAAGGCAATTAGTACCCCTAGAAAGCCTATAAATAAGAAGGAACTTGACCTCATTTGGACACACGAGAAGCAAGTTCGATCTCCTCAAGAAAGAAGCTGGAAAATGACGAAAATAAGGGATAAGAAGAAGAAATGCAAGATCAAAGTTTTTCGAGCTCTCTCTCACTCTATTGTATTAGGGTTTCGAAAGTTTTTGGGTAAGTCTAAGTGCTAGAAAGTGGTTCGACAAGTCGAAGTGTTCGAAAGTTGTTGGGCAAGTCGAAGTGCTAGAAAGTTGGTGGGCAAGTCGAAGTGTTGGAAAGTTGCTACGCAAGTCGAAGTGCTAGAAACTTGTTGGGCATGTCGAAGTGCTAGAAAGTTGTTGGCAAGTCGCTGGAGGTCGAAGTTGCTAGAAGCTACTAGGTTGAAGTAGTTGGAGGTTGTCGAAGTTGTCGGAAGCCGCTAGGTCAAAATAGCTAGATGAAAGTTGATTAAAAAGAAAGTTTGATTTGGTCTTCGAGGGCTCTTGGTCAAGGGTCATAGGTCTTAGAATTTGTCAATTGGAGTTCTATAAGAAGATAAAAGATCTTGTGGGTTTTCCTCTCATCAGGAGAGGTTCTAGCCCTGACTGATCGCCTATATGTTGTGTCCTCCTATCTCATTGTTCTTTATTGTTTGTTAGTTGTTTGATGATAAGAACATAATAATAATAGAGTTGAAGAATAAGCTAATCAAGATAAGTAATAAGATATCATAGGCAATTATCAATTTCAGAAAAATCACCAAAAGTGGCTACTTCTAGATTTCTCAACATCATATCCGAGCTAAGGTGACAAAACAAGCAAAGGCAACATGTAAAAATACCATCAAAAGGAATATCAAGAAAGGTCGACACATCAAAGAGGACATCGAACCATCAAGAAGGGATTCATAAGGGCCGAGCAATCTAAGGAGTATCACGGAAGGAACTAAGGAATATCATAAAAGACCACAAAACCCTAGGTCATCCAAAGAAGGGTTCCACACATAAAGCATTCTTGGGAAGCTCACACATTTTACAATCATCATCTCAAGGAAAGGAAAGACCTCAAAGACCCTACCTCCACTCAAAGAAGAACTACATATTAGAAGCATCTTGAAGTCTCTAGATTCTAAGGAAGCAAGAAGAAGCGTGTCATCATCAAGGTGATCTTCTTCTCATTGAAGCAAGCATCACATCTCAAGCATATTTGAAGAAACACATCTCTAGGAAAAATAAGTATTGTCACCTTCAAGAAAGCAAACATCATCATCAAAATCACAAAGGCATCAAGTTGAAGATATCCCCATGAAAGGAACATCTACACTTGACAAGTATCCTTATATCTATAACTGAATCTACTATCAAAATGACTTCATTTTGCAAGGAGAGCTTGGTTGGGTCATCAAATTTCCTTGCATGGAAGAAGAGGAGAGATTTGATCCTCATAGAAAATGAAGTCATTGGACATATTAAGGGTTCAAATGTTGAACCACCAAAAGAAGAAGTTGAAGCTCTAACAAAATGTATGAAAAGGGAGATAAGGGCTCAAGGAATCCTTATAGAATCAATCAAGGATTCCCTCATCCCTTATGTGGCAAAATGGGAGAAGTCAAAAGAAATCTATGACAAACTAGTAGAATTGTTCTCGTAAACACTACAGGAGAAGTGATATCTTTTAGAACCAAGCTATATAAGATGAAGGTATCAAAGGTAGAAGGGATAACCTCATATCTTATGAGGGTGTCATAAATACGAGACCAATTGCAAGAGTTGGGGGAAATAATGTCTGATAAAGATATGACCACCATGGTGTTCAATGCACTACCTGATGAATGGGGCAACTTTGTATCAAGCATCTACGAAAAGAAGGAAGCCACCCCATTCAGTGAACTTTGGTCATTGTGTAAGATTGAAGAAACCAACTTGAAGGAAAAAAGCTATGTAGGACCAAGCGAACAAGTTCAAGCATTTGCTTCCATGGCTAGGAGAAAAGGAAGGATTGGGAAGTTTGGTCCTCCAAAAAAGAAGAAGATCGATATGTCAAAGATCCAATGCTATGGGTGTCAAGAATATGGGCATTTAAAGAGAAATTGTCCTAAACTCAAGAAGGACAACAAGAAAATCAAAGACAGAATTGAATCCCATATCAACGAAGAAGTAGAAGAACTTGATGAAAGGAAATCCAAGAAGAAAGGGACAGATCTTCACTATTAAGATCTCTAAGATATATAGCAAGGAGAAGTAGGAGGTGAAAAGGCCTCTACCATGGTTAAAGGATTACTTTCAGATAGAGAGCATTATAATTATGATAGGAAGCATCATATTAGGAGATGGCATCATGTTTAAATCATATGATTGAAACAAGAGCTCGTGACATCATTAAACAAGCTTGAAAGGATAGTTGGAGTAGAATTCTAGATGGATGTAGCAATCATCATAGAAAGGAAGTAGCTCTTAAAAACCTCACTGATAGCATAAGTAGTAAATATGAAGAAAGACATCTAGCATGGTAGAAGATAGAAAGAAATCATCATACATCATCATCATTAGAAAGGAGCATTTTTAGGATGACTATAATCAAGATCCTATGTTGGAATCTTCATTAGAAGGTTCATCTCTACTTGAAAGAAGCAAGTGTCTCGTTGATCATTTCACCTTGTGTGGGATCCATTATTTAGAAGGATGATGGTATGGTGACAAAGGAATGCAACATGTGAAGATGATTGAAGTACTTTCAATCAAGGAAAGGAAGTTGCAGAAGGAAGTCCAGATGACCAAAAGGAGAAAAGACGTACGTATATTTGATAGATTAAGTCATGTCGTCATTTAGTTGTAGATAGCATGGGTAAATGCTCTAACTCATGTCATGGTCGAAGAAGAAGGATCTCTTTCTTTGGAAAAAAGCATGACAGCATGTGTTTTGAACTAGTTCACATATTTACAAGATGAAATCAACATAATATGTCCTCATATGGTATATGAGGTGGTTGACAAAGATGAAGGAACTATGGCATGTGTTTTGAACTAGTTCACATATTTGCAAGATGAAATCAACATAATATGTCCTCATATGGAATATGAGGTCGTTGACAAATACGAAGGACAATAGGTCAAGGTTCATAAGTCTTGGAATTCGTCAATTGAAGTTCTATAAGAAGAGAAGAGTTCTTGTGGGTTTTCCTCTCCTCAGGAGAGGTTTTAGCCCTGGCTAGTCACCTATATTTTGTGTCCTTTGTTGATTTTGGGTAGCATCAGAAGGCCTAATGGATACTTTGATTTTGAATGATCCTTGTAGATTCGGACTCAACAAGTTCCAAGACAACAAAAGGCCAAGTGGACTCGAGATTAGGTCAAGAATATGGAATTGATCGACCAAGGATGTGCATGACCTAATTAGGGAAGGGAAGAGGATCAAAGAAATGATATTTTCTTGATAATTTAATGCTATGATCCTAGTGAGGTTACTAGCCAGTGGGAGACCAAGTGCAAGAATCGATCTTGGAGCCAGTGCTTGAAATATCTCTATATCTCATTGTTAGAATTTCATGAAATTTGGAGGGCACCTATGAGACACACCAACGCAATAGTTGAATATTTTTTATGGATGAATCGTGAGAAAATTGATGCCCTAGGTGACCTATGGAGGGTAGGCCTAGAAAAGTGAAGGTGAGTGAAATAAGATATAAATGTGATCACCTATGGAAGGATCACTGCCTAATCCTTTGGGAGAGACGGAGCTAAGGAAGAATTTATAGCTTGGAATGGGTTCACCTACTCAAGGAGGCCTTCAAACAACTTCGCATGGCATTAGGGCATGATAGAAGCAACTTCAAGGTCTTTACACTTCAATTTGCAATATTTGATGACTTATCAAGATAAATTTGACACAAACTATCTTTAGGAACATTCACTCATTCATACATGGCCCATGACATGATGCAACGCTATAAAAGATCAAATTCCCACAAATTTGCATAAGAAAAGCAATAAATTTCAGCCTAGTATAGCGAAAATCCCAACAACATGCATGTGACAAAAGTAAATAACAAGAACAACATTAAAAAAGAACTTACATGTAAGAAAGAGTATATCCAATCATCAAGATATGCCACTATAGAAGCTCCAAGACAAAATGAAAGAGATCCAAACAACAAAATTCATCCTTCATCCAAACTCGTCCTCCAAGAAGGATAGAGAAATTCTCAAAAGAGGAGATAACCCAATCCAAGTGATGATGATGAAAATGAATCATCTCACTTCTATTTATACACTCTCTAATGAATTCGATTTAGCTAAATTGGCCTAATTGAGCCCCTAAGATTAATAATGTGCATAATAACAATACTTTTGGTGACAAGCCCACCAAATAGTTACAAGAATAAGCCTTTCAAGAGGGTTGAATGATCAACAAAGAGAGTTGTATGGCCTTTGAGGAGACCTAATGAAGTTCAAGGGGTGCCATGATGAAGAAATGGACTCCAAACATAGTGGACAAGGTGTTGGCCCCTTGTTTTCCAAGCAAGAACCTGTGGTGCTCCCAAGTGGGTGTGGGGGCACAACGACATCCTCATGGGTCTCCAAGCAAATCGATAAAGCCTATAGACCAATTGTAAGGGCTAGGATGATGATATAAGCCCTCCTCTACAACGGGAGACATCCTCTGGGCCCTAGAACATCTACCAAATGTATGGTGCAAGTGTGGAGTCGACTGGGCATGGTGAACCAAGTGCATCGTCCTCATCCAAAAAGGTGGAACACAAGCAATCAATGAGCATAATTGTGGATCCATGAAGTAATCTCTGTTATGGTGGAGGCCAATGGCTCTCAATGCTCACCCTACACATGCCAATGTGGCCCTCTAGAGGGCTAGGACCCCATATAGGAGACCAAGCCCCAAATGAAAAGATATACAAGGACAAAAAGAATAACATCATCAATAATGATTCAAAAAATAAGAGATACAAGATACTTATCTTTTGAGAACATGTTAGCTCCCTCTTAATCTTAGCCTTCTTGCATCCAACCTACAAATCAACCTCATCATCAAGATGTTATTTCTTTCATGAGCTAAGGTTCCTTCTTTCAAGCAGAAGCAATCACTTCATAAGCCCTAGGCTTTCTTCCCCAACCCTTTTGTCTTGTTAAGGTTTGCAAATGTTTAGCTAGGGTTTTAACTCCAAACCCTAATAATTCTTCAAGATTAGTCTAGGGTTTACAAACCCTAGATGTCTAACACTCATCCTTGCATTCTTATCCAACTTCGTTATTCTCGTTTTCAATATCAACATTATGAATGATCAATCCTAAGGTTTTGTTCATAAACCCTAGGGCTTTCTTTTTCAAACCCTTGCTACGGTTTACAAATCCAAAACATTTCAATCTTCCAAACCCTAGATTTTGCAATCTCGTCAAATCTCAATTCCTCGGCAATAATCTGACCTCTTATTATATCTTCCTTGCTTAGCAAATGGTGTAACCTTGACATCCATGCATTTATTTCCAAAGTCCAAAGCTAATGATATTTAGATCAAGAAACTCTCTTATCACAACAACAACATCTGAGCTTTGCAATAAATTCCACCATCTAGGTCTAACACTTATACTCAAATATTCATGCCAACACTTAGTTATATAGGACTCCATAAAGAGAGACATTGGTCTTCAAGGCTTGAAGAGGGACAAGTAACATCTTCAAATTTAGCAGACCTTTTTCTCAATACTTGAAATTCCAGAGCAGTGTCTTGACGCTATTCCTTTCATTTGCATACTTGCAACTTGTTTGTCTTTTAAAGATTCTTCAATGAGATACTGAGTCACCCATCATTGTTTGATTACTTTAAAGGTTAGAACAAAACTAAAAGGGAGATTAGAATATGTCAGTGCCTTCCATTATTTGATTGTAGACTTTTGTTCCAATACATCTTTTGTTCTTGTCATAAAGGCAATAACTTACGATAAAAATAATTAGGTCGACTTCTTTGCGGTGTATTTCACCCTTCTTTTATGTATAGAAAGGTAATCTTGGTATCACGGTTATCCCATAAATTTGAATCCTCCACAGAGATGAGCTCGGACTACTGGTCACACCACAGAGATGATCTAGGACTTGTCATATTTCCATCGTGAGGACAACCTCGGTCTTCACCTGTATTAATTACTACTTGGACCACAGAGGGCTAGTTACAGATACATCCACGAGGAGGAACTGGCTTGGACTTTCATAGCGAAAAAGGATTCTTATTACCATATACAAGCATCTTCTACAGAGCTCGGATCATCATCTCACATTTGCATTCTTACAGAGATAACAATACTACCACAGAGAGTTCAACACTTACCTTAGAGAGATCGAATGCCATGGATTCAAACTTGTAGCTTCAATCCCAAAAACTTTGCCTTGAACATCATAAATACTTTGTTCCACAGATTCATAATGTAGATTATGAACATCATAACGGAGATGACAAACTTCAAACCTCATTCGGGTTTGACCATTCCATGGGGAGCCCAAACTTGTCACAGAACTTGCATATGTGATACCACATAACTCGTATATGTGGTAGAGATATTGAGCCCAAACTTGAATTTATAATGTGCAATAGATCTTCGCTTATCCATAGAGAACATGATATGACATACCACAGGGAACTCAGATCAAATGCATACCTTGATTGGGCCCAGATTTCTGGCCATACCTTAGTGTAATGTGCTTCATAAACTTTTCATGGTTCCACAGATATATGGCCTTAGATTCTGTGTCATTCCATAGTGATAAAGTGCCTCAAATTTCGCACTCCTTCCATAAAGATAAATCACAGACCTTCAGTTCTTCTTCAACAAACACTAGCCTCTGTCAAAGGTGATTGATCTTAGGCCTCACAATTGCCCTCTTAACAACGAAAAGTTTGCTCCATATTCATGGTACTTAGGGCGTGTTTACTTCTTGTCCAAACCTTTTAGGACAAACCTATCTATGAAAATTTTTGAATCTATACATCACAAATCCTACTGCAATCATTGGTTTATCATCACCTACTTGTTTTTACATTCAACAAGTTATTTAATTATTTAAACACTGATGAAAAACACTACTGCAAACTACACTGGCATACAGATCATAAATTGAAATACATATGAGACAAACACACAAGGGACACCATTATTTTTGGAAAAATGTCCCCAAAAAAAACCCAATGCGGGAAAACTGATGCAGCAGCTCTAAGGGTTTTCTATTATTGAGCAGTACTTCTGAATACAACTTTGGATTCCCTCTCGGCTATCCAATTACGGAGATAAAATATACTGGCAGAAACCTAAGTGAGATTATCTCACTTCACCTGGCAAAATCTCTCCGATCCGACAACTAAACTAACTATCCCCAGCTACCACTGCGCTGCCCCTTCGCAGTAGCTGTGTGGGCTTGCGTGGAGCAATTTGAGACATTGTGTCAGCTCTCACTGTCTTCTCTGCCTCCTGGAGCACTAATGTCAACCTTCTTTGTTGATCTTGTTGCTCCCCGGCTGAATTCGAACTTCTGCAGGAGGGCAGCTCTTCCCCTACATTGGCACTGCATCAAGCAATGGGTGGGCCCTCCTGGCCCAGCGTCAGCTTCCCTTGGTCTGCACTACCTCTTCTGGCTTATCGCTACCTCTTTATGTTGTGTATTCGGGGTCTCGAAGAAGATCCTCCAACCCCAACTATCCCTGCCCCTCTACTGCAACTCAGATCACCAGTTCAATTTTCTCAGCAAACCACGCCCCAGAAAAATCGAACTTCTTTGATCACTTGGTGTATCTCCAACTAACCCTCAAGCCTCCTCTTATACTTTTCCAGTTGATGAATCAACAGTCAAGATTAAGTCCCTAATCAACGACTAAGATTAAAACATACTTGATCCTCGTCACTTAGAAGCTTCTCACCCATATTTTTATAAATACCCATTAGTATTTTTATTTTCATAAGTTTAGACTTAGGAACCCCTTTAAAAATATTAATTATTTTAATAACTCACAATCAGGATGGAATTTCTCCAAACGATTTCTGGATCTTGGAGATCTTATCTATTCTAGCCCCTACACGAAATTTTGAAGCTAGAGAACTTCTGATGCTACCCCAAAATCAACACTCTCTCTTAGCGAGGAATGTGCTCTAGCAATACTTCTCAAATATTAGTATTACACTGATCCTCTGCATCGGCCCTCTGTGTTGTTAATGCTTGGCCTGCAACTCCCTCTCAAAATTCACTGCACTGCACTATTGCATCATGTACTGCTACCCATGACTCTGCCACTGTCACTGCTACATCTGTACTACAACTCCATCTCAAAATGCTGCATCAGGCTGCCCATAGCACTGCCACTGCTAATGGAAACTTAGTTACTGATAAGTAAGTAACAGAAACTTCACCCAAGAATTGACATGCTGGTCAGTATGGATGCCTCGTGATGTTGAAGCTACATCTGCTACTATTCTGTGCTGACCCTCTGCTGCTACTGCATTGTTGCAATATGCCATGTGCCTCTTGCACTGCTACAACATCTACTGCATTGCTTCAGACTTTGGCACTCTAGCTCTACCATTGTTGCTCCATTGCACCTCGCACTAACCGACCCCCGTCATTGTGCTACTGTCGTTAAGGGCTCCCGTAGCCGTATCTGATCCAAGAGTTTTGGCACCTCAAGGAACCTGCCCCCCCTGTAGTCCTCCCAACTACAGCTCTATGTCGTCCCACCTCTTCTCCAGAGGTGCATGAGCACTCATGGCACAATCCTCGTCATCATCCTCTTTGTCGGCTTTTGCTGGAGCAGCCTTCAAGTCAGAAGCCTCTTCCTTGCCCTCCTTCCGAGGGCACTGAGTCACGAAATGTCCTAGCTCACCACACCTGAAGCATTTGACCTTGGATATATCCTCAAAGGAACAAGCTCCTTTAGACTCCCTCTGAGTCCTAATTTCCTTCACAGAAATCCTCCGCCAAAATGTCGACTCACTCCTCTCCAATCCTCCTTTGCTGCTACAACTTGGATCTAGATTTCTTTAGCTAGAAATTTGTCAAGGCAGTGACTCCCTCTACCTTGACTTTGTCTCCACGGACATTGTTATACACCAGCAGCAACAACATCCCACCAGCTCCACTGATCGAATCTGCTCTGCTCCCCCAGCCCCAACAATTGATTGATTTGATCCTCTCAGGCTCTGCGCTAGCCCAAAGAGCTGACGCAGCCATTGCATGGGCTCCTCCCGAGTACTGCGTCACCCTCTGCAGGCTCGAAATTTTGACGCAAGCACTGCATGATCCTTTGTGTCACTTCTCTGGCTTTGCATCACCCCTTCAGCTGCTCCTATGCCTCTGAAACAGCGCTGTCACTCAGGAAAGTTGCTTCTTTGCAGCAAATTCATTGGATCTCCCGACTGATGTCTTCAGTGTCCTATGATTCTGCAATACTCTGATACCATGTGAAACTTCCTGAATCTACACATCAGAAATCCTACTGCAATCATTGGTTTATCATCTCCTACTTGTTTTTACATTCAACGAGTTATTTAATTATTTAAACACTGATGAAAAACACTACTCAGAGTTCACTGACATACAGATCATAAACTAAAATAGATATGAGACAAACACAAAAGGGACACCGTTATTTTTGGACAAACGTCCCTGAAAAACCCAATTCGGGAAAAATGGTGCAATAGCTCTAAGGATTTTTTATTATTAAGTAGTAGTTCTAAATACAACTTTGGATGCCCTCTCGACTATCCAGTTACAGAGATAAAATATATTGGCATAAACCTAAGTGAGATTACCTCACTTCACCTAGCAAAATCTCTTCGATCCGGCAACTGGACTGACTATCCCCAGCTACAACTATGTTGCCCCTTCGTAGTAGCTGTGTGGGCCTACATGGAGCACTCTAGGACACTGCGTCAGCTCTGCATTGCCTCCTCTGCCTCTTGGAGCTCTGAAGCCAACATTCTCTGCTAATCTTGTTGCTCCCAGGTTGAATTTGGACTTCTGCAGCAGGGCAGCTCTTCCCCTGCGCTAGCACCGCGTCAAGTAATGCGTGGGCCCTCCTGGCCCAGTGCCAACTTCCCTTGGTTTGTGCTGCCTCCTCTAGCTTTTCTTTGCCTCTCTCTGTTGTCTATTCGGGGTCCCAGAGAAGATCCTCCAACCCCAACTATCCCTGCCCCTCTGCTGCAACTCAGATCACTAGTTCGATTTTCTCAGCAAACCACGCCCCAGAAAAATCGAACTTCTTTGGTCACTTGGTGTATCTCCCACTGTGTTAGGATATTCCGACACATAGGAATAGTTAAGTATAACTTGGTTTAGTATAGAGTTAGGTAAAGTGTGTTTCTTTACTATGCACATTTGTAACTTACAATCCGACGGTCACGATATGTAGAGATCCGACAGTTCATTCTCTCCTCGGTATTACTGACACTTAATCCGTGGCTTGACACCCGATTGGTCCATGAATTCTATTTAAAGCGCATGAAGGGTTATTTGTAGGTTAACCGTGCATGAGAGAAGCTTATGTAAATTTTTATTCTTTTATTAATAAATTGCCTGTAGTGGCCACGTTGGCACAGGCCGTGGACTGTTTCCCTCTTTAAGGGTTTT
>APFE031488986.1:0-13382 GCA_000404065.3 Pinus taeda
TACACTTTATGGCTAATGCTGATGTATTCAAAGATGTTTCCATAGAGGAGGATGAGCACGATCAGGATCTACAGAAGGCATATAATGCAGCAAAAGGAACCACTATTCAGAGGGCCAACCAACAGAAAGACTCAGAATTCAAAGTTATCATCTAAACAAGTCAATTTGGGAACTCCCTAAGATCCAAAGTGTGTGAACCTCGATACTTATTGTTCTCCACAAGAGCAACAATAATTTATCCACTTATTCAAAAAATACCATGATGTGTTCCCATGGACATATGATGATTTAAAGACTTATGACACTCATATTATCCAACACGTCATCCATATAAAAGGAGCGGTGAAACCGTTAGAGCAAAAACTACATAAAGTTCATCCAACACTAGAAACCCTTATATAGAAGGAATTAAGAAAACTGCTAGATGCTCGGATCATCTTTAAATTCAGACATTTCATATGGGTTTCCAATCTGGTCCCAGTCAGAAAGAAGTCTGGAGAGATAATAATATGTGTAGATTTCCACAACCTTATCAGGGTTTTGATAAAGATAAGTATCTAGTGCCATCCATGGATCAAACACTGCAGACAATATCTCCTTCTGAATTTTTTTTCTACTAGATGGTTTCTCAGGTTATAATCAATTGCTAGAAGTAGAACTCGACCAATTGAAAACTACCTTCTGGAACAAATGGGGGACATTTGATTTCAAGAGGATGCTATTTTGTCTTACAAATGTAGGTGAGAATTTATAAAGAGCAATGGACATCGCCTTCTACGGTCTTATAGGTCAGAGAATTTTTGTTTATTTGGATGACATTACTATGTTCTACAAGAAAAGGTCAGATCATGTACGTCATCTGAAATAGATTTTTGAGCAATGTCGAAAGTATGGGATTTATCTTAATCCGAGGAAGAGCGTCTTTGGTGTGTCTGAAGGAATCCTACTCGGGCACATCATAGAAAAGAGTAGAATCAAGATTGATCCTGGGAGGGTCAAATGTATCACGTAGATCCCATTCTCGGTGAATAAGAAATCTATGCAATCTTTCTTAGGGAAAATTAATTTCCTGGGAAAATTCATCTTTGATTATGCTCAAATAGTCAAACCCATACATGAGATGATTAAGTAAGATGCATTATAAAAATGGGATAAACGGAAAACATACTCTTTTTCTTAGATTAAGAAAGCTATTATTGATGTACTCACACTTTTTCAGTCCAGATTATGGCAAAGATTTCTTGCTCTATACGTTTGCTTTGGATTCGTCAATTGGTTGAGCATCAACAGGAAAAATGAATGCCTTTGTTTATTGTCTTCAAGGTTTGGAAGATTCCCCAAGCCGATGCCTTTGCTCCAGATTGGTTGATTAGTTATTTCACTAATGTATCTTGAACACAATAAGCCAAATGACAATGCATTAGCAGATAAAATTTATTTCTCTTTATGTCAACCAATGTTAGGTAATTAGCTCTATAAGAAGTTAATTCTTTGTGCTAAGGATTTTTCTTGAGGGATTGTGGGCATAATGAAATTGTAAGTGCGATTTCTCAACTCCTCTAACACACTTAGTGTGACTCCCTGTGTAATTATACATATGTTATGAGGACAGTGAGTCAGGATGTGTTGGGCCTATGTGCCAGTATGTATATAAATATTTTGGGGCATACTTGCTTATGTTTACATGTCTTGAGGTTGTAGAGATTCTGTAATTTTAGGTTAGTAAGCCTATGTGCTAAAAGTTGAATAAGCCTAGCTATGTAAATATGTAATCACACTAATATTAATAAAATATGTTGTTTCTACAAACCAAATCAAAAAAGAGAGATGGGGGGATATGAATCCATGATTCAGAAAGGGGACTAAGGGGTAGGTGAAGGGGGCTTGAGCTAAATATTGTATTAAAAGCATGAAGTTATTTTTTATCCTAAATTTATAGAAAATGGGAAAAAGGATTCCTGAGGTGCCGCTTGTCAAAATGGGAACATGTATATAAAATCTTGGAGTTTAGTGTAATTCCCATGATTCCTTCCATTCTCCTCAATTAGTTTTACCATGAACTATGGTGCTTTCTCTAGGGAGAGTTAGAGAACTTTGATTATTGTTACTTTGTTGATTCTAGGTGGATTTGGGTGGGAGCACACTTCTCCTTAGGTTTCCTTGTGGAAGGTTGGAGCCTTTGAGGGAGAAGTGTAGGGATATATTTCCTTGGTGTGAGGTATGGAGGGTACTTGGAGACTCATAAGGAAAATTAATGTTGATTTGGGGTAGCATCGGATGTGCTCTAGCCACAAAAAATTGGTGGAGAGGCTAAGACACATGAGATCTCCAATACCTAGAAAGGGTTTGGGAAGATTCTAAATAGTTTGGGAGATATTAAAATAATTAATATTTTTAATGGAGTCCCTAAGTCTAAACTTAGGGAAATTAAAATATTAATGTGAATCAATATAAAACTGTGTTAGAATTGTCCAAAAGTCATGGATCAAGCCAAATCTAATCTTAGCCATTGATTAGGGACTTAATCTCGGCCGTTGATTTGTCAACAAGAAAAATATAAGAGGAGGCTTGAGGGTCACTTGGAGAACACACCAAGAGATCAAGGTTTCGAATTTCTAGGGCTGGGTTTGCTGAGAAAGTTGAGAGAGTGATCAAAATTGCAGCTGAGGGGCAGTGAATACCGAAGCAGAGAGGCAGAGATAGTGTCGGGAGGATCAGTGCGGTAGCCGAGAAAGCTAACGCAGAGGGAAAAAGTATGAATTGTCAGGAACTGCTGGAACAACTGGGAAAGCTGATGCATAGGGCAGAAGCTGAAACTGCTGGGAAAGCTGATGTAGAGGGCAGAAGCCGGAACTACCAGGAACAATCAAAACTGCCAGGAACTGTCGAAACTACTAGGAAAGTTGAAGCAGAGGGCAGAAGAGGCTGACACAGCCCCTAGAGGCTGACGCTGGGTTTTTTCATGGGGCAGATTAGAGCTGAGGAGTTGCCGGAGTGTTTATCCGGGGTTTCAACTGGACCATCTGTCTCCAAAGGAGAGGTACTACTATCGAGAGTTTTCTTTGTTGGGTATGCTGGATTTGGCACCCAGATTGTATTCTGAAACTGCTTAATAAATCAAACCCTTAGATAGCTGCATCGGTTTTCCCACATTGGGTTTTTTCGGGACATTAGTAAAAAAACAACGGTGTCACTTGTGTTTTTGTTTCTATTTCCTTCAGTTGATGATCTGTAATGTATTGAGCATGTACTTGTATTTATTTCCAATATTTACATGGTAAATAACTTGTTAATTAACAAAAAAAGTAGGTAGGAATAAATCAGTAAAGTGCATGAAGGTTTTCTGACATGTCAGACTTATAAATTCCAACATGGTATCCGAGGGCGGTCACAGATCACAGGAGAACTGAGGACATCAACCGAGTAGAGCAACAACAATAGAAAACAACTATCCCGAGTGATAGAAGTTGTTCCTAGCAGAGTATCAACAAGGAAGAGGTGACACAATGCTTGCGTCATCAAGACTGAGCCAGGAAGAGGCAGCGTAGAGGCTGAGGGAGGCAAAGGCAGGATCACACAGAGCCACGTAGAGGCCAAGAGGCCTGACACAGTTGGATGAGGAGGTTGATTTTCCGGTGCCAGGATTGCACAAAGCCTAGGAGATCTAACCTTCAGTTTGCTGGGGTTTAGGAGGCTGTGGGTAAGTTGCAGAGTAGAGCTGGTGGGGTACTGCAGTTAGAACAATACCTAACAGGGAAATACCAAGGTAGAGGAAGTTGTTGCAGAGGCATATTTCTAGCCAAGGAATCCAGATCTGTGTTTCAGTTGCATAGACGATTGGAAAGGGGCAACTTGACAGTTGGCAGAAGGATTTCCAGGAGGGAAATTGGGACTCAAAGGGAGTCCGGAAGAGAACTTCCAGATGGGAAGTAGAGAGACTCGAAGGAGTCGAACCGAGAATTTCCAGATGGGAAGTAGAGAGACTTAGCAGGAGTCAAACATAGAACTTCCAGGTGGGAAGTAGATTCAACAGGAGTTGAACAGAGAACTTCTAAACATGAAGTAGACTCAACAGAAGTCAAACAAAGAACTTCCAAATGGGAAGTAGAATCAACAGGAGTCGAAAAAAGAACTTCCAGAAGGGAAGTAGACTCAGCAGGATTCGAACTGAGAACTTTCAGGAGGGAAGTAGAGAGACTCGGAGGAGTCGACAGAGAAGAGTAGAGAGATGGCCATGAATGGGCTGAGGGATCAGGACAAGCTGGACGAGGTGTCCAAATTTTTCATCTGAAAGGCCAAGATCCTGTCTATTCTGTGTTCCATGAGTGCTCATGTGCCACTTGAGAAGAAGTGGGGAGACATCGAGATGTAGTCAGGAGGACTACAGGCGATGCGGTAGGATCCTTGAGGTACCCAACCTCTTAGATTATACCTTTCTACGGAGCCCCGAAGAGGAGTAGCGGTACTGGCAATGTCAGTAGAGATGGATGGGAATGGAGTGACGGAGGGAACTACAGAGCAGGATTCCTAGAACAGTGCGAGGCTAGCAGGCTGCAACAGTGTGAGAGGCACGAGATTGTTGCACCAGTGTAGGATGGAACAGAGAGGTGTGCAATGGTGCGAGATGCATAGAGTTGTTGCAGCAACGCAGAGGTTAGAGAGGGAGCACTTGTCAGTAATAGAGGGAGCTTCAGCATCAGGAGTGTTTCTAGCCTGAAGGAGATGTCAGATTTGGGATATCAGTTACTTACTTCTCAGTAACTAGGTTGCAGTGCCGCAATTAGTAGTGGTAGTGCTATGGGTAGTACGATGCAACATCATGAGAGGGGTTGCAGTGTAGATGCGGTAGTGGCAGTGGCAGGGCCATGGGAAATAGTACGGATGTAGAGGGAGTTGTAGTACAGATGCAACAGTGGCATTGGCAGTTCCAGGGCCATGGGTAGCAGTACAAGATGCAGTAGTGCAGCGGATGTTGGGTAGCAGGCCTAGCATTAGCACAGGGACCGATGTCGGATGATCAGAGTGATGTTGAGTGAGGAGTATTACTAGAGCACAATCCTCACTAAGAGGGAGTGTTGATTTGGGGTAGCATTGGATGCACTCTAGCCATGAAAATTGGTGGAGAGGCTAAGACACATGAGATCTCCAATACCCAGAAAGGGTTTGGGCATGTTGTAAACAGTTTGGGAGATATTAAAATAATTAATATTTTTAATGGAGTCCCTAAGACTAAACTTAGGGAAATTAAAATATTAATGTGAATTAATATAAAAATGTGTTAGAATGGTCCAAAATTCATGGATTGAGCTATATCTAATATTAGCCGCTGATTAGGGACTTAATCTCGGCTGTTGATTTGTCAATGAGAAAAGTATAAGAGGAGGCTTGAGGGTCACTTGGAGAACACACTAAGAGATCAAGACTTCGACTTTCTGGGGTTGGGTTTGTTGAGAAAGTTGAGAGAGTGATCAGAATTGCAGATGAGGGGCAATGATTACAAAATTAGAGAGCCAAAGATAGTGTTGGGAAGATTAGCTCAACAAAGCTGATGTAGAGGGAAGAAGCCGGAACTCCCGAGAACAACCAAAACTTCCGGAACAGCCGGGAAAGTTGACACAGAGGGAAAAAGCCAGAACTGTTGGGAACAACCGGAACTTCCAAGAAAGTTGACGCAGAGGGCAGAAGCCGGAACTTCCAGGAACAACTGGAACTATTGGAACTACCGAGAAAGCTGATGCAGAGGGTAGAAGAGGCTGACGTAGTCCCTAGAGGCTTACGCTGGGGTTTTTCATGGGGCAGATTGGAGTTGTGGAGTTGTCGGAGTGTTTACCTGGGGATTCAGCCAGACCATCTGTCTCTGAAGAAGAACTGAGAGTTTTCTCTATTGGGTATGCCAGATTTGGCACCCAGATTGTATTCTGAAACTGCTTCATAAATCAAACCCTTAGATAGCTGCACCGGTTTTCTTGCATTGGGTATTTTCGGGGACATTAGTCCAAAAACGACGGTGTCACTTATGTGCTTGTTTCTATTTCCTTTAGTTGATGATATGTAATGTGTTGAGCATGTACTTGTATTTATTTCCAGTATTTACATGGTAAATAACTTGTTAATTAACAAAACAAGTAGGTAGGAATAAATCAGTAAAGTGCATTGAGGGTTTCTAACGTGTCAGACTTAGAAATTCTAACAATTAGAACTCCTAGATCGATACTTAGAAATTCTAACAATTAGAACTCCTAGATCCATAGGGATTTGAGACTCTTTGGTCAATTTGTGTTCAAGCCCTAGAAGGGTAATGACATAACTTGAGGGATTGCAAGTGTAGAGAAGGGGGTGGATTACATTGGGTTATGTATGTTGATGGGGAACAAAATACTATAGATTAGAGGTTATTGGATTATTGTTTCTTGGTTTGTTACCTTTTTGTGTTTATTACATGGCCATCATGGGTTTTAGGTGAGGCTTTGCTTTGTGGAATCATAGCCCCAAATCAGGGGGTGACCCGATGTTAAGAGTCCTGGATTGGTGTGGTCAATGGATGGGTGGATAGTTTGAGGTCTTGTTGGCGGTGCCAGATGTCGACAATATGGAAGGGGGTATCCATGGTATAAAGTCCCAATTAGACCTCACATTGTTTGGATTAAGCTCCCCAACCAAAAAATAAGGCTGGTTGCCATGATTGTGATCTTAAAGACATGCCTTGGCTACAATGAATACCTAATAAGACATATACATAACTTTGGTGACAACACGTGAGTAAAATTGTGGAATATCAATTGTAATGCATAAAATTTCCTTTCACGCAAGGGGGAAAGAGAGTGAGCCTCTGGGAGAAAAGTAATATTACTATTCTAGAAGACACACACACACACACACACACATATTGAAGAATCATTAGTCAACCTACAAAAGAGTTCAAAAGATAATAACATTCATGAAACCAAATGAACCACACATTCAATAATATATACACTAAGGCTAACGAAATAGTTCATTGACCTTAGCATGTATGAAAGAACATATATTGTAATCATTTAAAGAATAGTCTTATAACATCCACGATACATGCATGAAAGTGTGTTGGCTCTGAGAGATTCTAATAATTAAGTGAAAGTTCCAAGTATATAATACAATGATACGACACTAGCCCCAATAGTGGAACATGAAGCCAACACTTGCTTCTCAAAATAATGATATTCACTCTTATGCTAAACTAAAGAAGCCAAGGATACCAATGCAAATTTCCAAGCCCTTTGTTTGAGTTATGAGGGTTTCTTTCTAATAAAAGAGGCAAAATTTTACCTCCTCTTGTGACCTTTGAGCTTCCTCATGACTCTTGAGATTCTTTTGTCTTTATTCTATCTAATGACTCTTCATATTCCCTATTTGACTCTTGGAATTCCACTTACATTTACATTTCTTATTATTTTCTAAATACAAAATCACATAAGATAAAATGTGGCTTGAGCTCAATAAGACAGAAATTTACACATTATGCTTTAGCTTGAGGAAATTGTAGCTTGACAACTTCTACTTTTAGCCGTGACATAAAATATTGATAGCAAGCCTTGTACTGTGCTGTTATGTCCTCAAAATCTGATTGAAGATCAGGCTTATATCTAACTCTTTCCTCCCTTACATCTAGATAGATAGTTTTGGAACCAATTTGTACATTATTCCATAATAAGAATATCTTCATATTCAGCTTGGTAGGTCCAACTACAAATTTTTGAATGTTTTGCGTTATGATCTCCAAGTCTTCTTGAGTGGTTACCTACCTCAGACTGCTCAAGAATTCTTCAATTTCTTTCTTGATATTATTTCTCTATTTTGTATCCACAAATACTCCAATAGAAAGTATCTTGTGCACCCTTACCAAGGATTCCAAACTATGATACACTGGCGAGTAGGCGGTTATGATGTTTGTCACATATGTGTTGAGCTATTTCCCCCCCTGCATAAGCATTATAACATCAACCCTTTCTAATTCTGCTTCCTACCTTGTCTTATGAACAAATCTGATGGTGCATTTCTATACTCAGTGCCCCATTCTTGGATCACATCGATAGCTGCATAAACTGTCTTATAACTTTCACATTCTCTTGTGATAATTTTTTCATTGCATGGAAGGGTACTACCACCTTATGAAGTGTGACCATTTCCTCATACAATTGTCTCATAGTGTCTCCCACTGATTTAATTTCATCAAGTATTGTTGCTCATAACTCTTTCATGTTAGAATCAGTGGAAGACAACCTTTGATTCTTGGCGAGGAGATGATCGATCTGTTGCCTTGCATAAGCTAAATCCTTTTCCAATTATTTATTTTCTTCCATCAAGAAATCAATGTTTAATTTTGTAGCCTCTGTAATGGGTGCATTTTTTGTTGCAACTGTTCTTAGATTCTTCTTGGTGTTGGGCATAATTACCCTCTGTGTGTGGATTGAAACAGGATGAACCAAGTCATCGGGAAAATACTTCTGCCTTTCCTGCACTATTATGTTTTTTAGCACTATTATGTATCCATGAAAAAATCATCTTCTGTAGGATACATTCCCATTTCACTGAATGGGATGTGGCCATTATAGAAAGGAGAGGTGAAGGCTGACTGCTGATTTGTTTTGAAATAGGAACAATGGTTGCCTCTTAGTTATCCTCCTCTCGTTCAACCTCTATGTCTTGGGAGTGTATTTTCTCCTCTATTTATATTGTAATCTCCTCATCCTACTTCCTCCTACTTTCTTCATCTTCCAATTACTTCTATTGTTCTTCTTTTTCAAACTGATTCTAACTTTCTTCTTCTTCTCTTTGTATCTTCCATATTTTCTCCTTTTGTTTCCTTTTGGCTTCTTCTTCTGCTTCCTTATTTCTAGTTTACTCTTCTTCTTTCTTTCTCAACTCTTCCTGGTTTTGCATGTCTTCTCTTTATTTCTTTGTTCTTGTTTTTGTATATGTTCCCCTTCTTGCTTTCACTCCTCCTCTTGTCTCTTTTCTTCTTCTTGTTGCTTATTATTTAATTCTCCCAACTCCTTTCTCCTATTTTTTGCTGCAATGACCACTTTAAGAATAATTGGATTTGATTTGAACTTTTGTCTCTTCTCCAATTTAGGATTGTGCACAACCTTCCTCTTATACTTGGAAATGCTGACCAGAGACGACACTTCCTGTTGATTCCATTCCTAGACAATATCCTGCTCATGAATTACATTGGAAGGGCCTGCCTCATTTCCTGGGGCGTGTGCTCAGGAAGCATTGTATCAATCCTTTATCTTTTCTTCCTCCTTCTCGCAGTAAGAACCATAAGGCCTGGAAAAATACAACTTGATATAGTGTCTTTTACACACTCCTTTGGGATCATATATGTGGAAACTCATCTCACCAAACCTAAGGCTAATAAGTTCCTCAAATTATGCTTATGCATCCTTTAAGCTTTTAAGCTCATAGGATCCCACTTTCAGAGGAAAGGAAGGCAAAGGAGCCTTATTCTTCCTTTGCAACAACTGAGATAAGAATTTTTGAAGTTAATAACTAACCTTCTGCATGACCACTTTATCAATCACATACCTTGGAAAAATATGTGGAGGCATTTGAGAACCGAACACTCTAAGTTGTGTGCCTTGAGGTGAGGCAAACCAAACTGCTATCTTGACAACTGCTTTCCTAGCCTCATGGGACATGTAAGGGGCTTCTTCCTCAAATATCATCTCATATAAAATCATGAAGAAGTGCTCAATAAGCTTGTCATTCACTCCTTTGTAATTGTAATTTGAAAACACTCTATAATGCACATTGGTAGGGAGCTCTCTTGGGGTCCACTTCCATTCTAGACCTGGGAACTCATGGCGAGCACAAATACCATCCAGTATGTAGGAAAACATGTATAAATGTGGTTCCTTACCCTAAGATGGTTCTTTCACCTTGTTCAAATTAATCTTCAGCTGTTGTGACAAGAAATTTTCCCAATTGAATACTTTCCCTTCTGTGACGAGTGGATAAAGCATGAAGATCCAACCTTAGTCGAAGGATTCAGTATTCTTTCATCCATAGAGCTTGCAAAACATAACCATAAAGTATTGCTAAACTATTATGAGAGACTTAGTTTTATAGGAACCATCAGGCTTCTAGCGAAACTTAGTTGGTTCCTGCCACCATGACTTGATCACTCCTTTGATGTTCAAATAACCCCTGATGCATAAAACTGGGAATTCAAGTGCTTCTAAGGATTGAACAACTTGTAATATGAGTGGAAGTCATGAATATGTACGAGGAAAGATATTGCCCACTAACACTGCTAAGCACCATGTTCTTAGTGTCTAGACCTTACAGTATCCATTTTATGGCATCAACACAAGATAGCACGAGATAACTGTAAGAAAATTTGTGGAACCCTGATTGCTTGATATTCTCATAGAATTCCCTACCTTCTAAGTTCTCTAAAAAATACTTCGAATTGAATACACATTTAATAGTGATCCATGTTACAATAGAATCTTTGTCAATGAAACACTAGGTGTTTGACAAGATAGGCACTCCTGTCAAGGAACTACCCATGGCATCCTTAGTAATGCTTTTTATGACTTCCTTTGATGATCCTTTCTTTGGAGGCATAGTGTTGGTTGATGATGAAAGATCGATATGTGATGGATCTGCAATACCTGTTGAAACAAATTCACTCATGGAAATAAAAAGTTAGTTTTGCGAGAGATCAACTAATCTAACAATCAATCACAAGGAGACGACAACCACTAAGAAGAGGGTCTGCATAATGCTAGAGCACAAGGGAGGCATAACAAATTCACTGGTCACCAGAAATGCACACTACATAGTTTCTAAGAGGGGATTTCATAGGGATTGACTACAAGAGGGAGAGGTTGGACATTGAGACTATGCAATATGCAAGTTCTATTGGAGGGAGGCCTCCTACTGCACAGTGTGCAATGACAAAGGACAAGAGGGACTTATTGCTAACTGGGATTGTGCAATGTGTAGCTGGGACTTAGGGATTGTGTAGTGTGTAGCTGGGACTTAGGGATTGTGCAGTTCATAATTACAAAGGGCGAGGGGGAGCCTCTACTGGCTGAGATTGCGCAATGCCCAGTTGAAGAGGGAAGGAGGCTACGAGATATGTGCAATTTTCTCACTCAAAAGGAAAGGTTCGAGATTTGTTGACTGAAAGGAGGAAGTATGTGGATCATCTCAATATTTATCCAAACAAGTCACTTACATAGAGAAATAAATATAACGAAAGGAAAAGGAAATGTATGCATAAATACACCCAACAATAATATTTACTAGTAGGCGAAAAGACAAGGAATGGGAAGCGAGACTAGAAAAGAAACGTAAAATATTGAATGACAGTTGCAAAAGCTAATAATAATTAAAATGACACTTGTTATAAGAAAAGTAGGACACAATGACACTTGTGAAAGAAAAAGGGACAAAAGTGAAAGCAAAAGCAATAAAAAGTGAGAGATAAGAAACTTACCCAGAAAAGTAGTGCAATTGAGACCAAAAGCTCCTTGTGCCCATGAGAAGGAATAGAGTTACAAAGATGAGTGTGAGAATAAGATCTAGGATGGATTTCTTATATAATTTAGCGCTTGTGAGATTAGCGTTAGGGTTTCAGATGTGCATGCCTAAAATCAAGGAGCTAATCTTAAGTAACTCACACATGTAATGTAATCAATTTAGAAACACATGCCACACTACCAATTAGAAGTGTGCATGACTATCTTTGGAAAGTGTGCACTTCCTCATTCAAAGGAATGTGTAACACCCTCCTCCCACATCTACCTAAGTAACCAGCCAATCGAGGTTAACATGTGACGAGAAGTTTGAAGTTACTATGATATGATTTGACTCCCTATGTGTCAATTAAGGAAGTGGAACCAATGGAACACATCACACCGACCTTCCACATCGGCAATAAAACCCCCAGGAGCCATCCCAACCACTCAGGTAACCAGATCCTGAGACCAATTGAGTGTTAGTTCATCAAACCCCTAGACACTCCCTTTATATTTAAAAGGGTGCATCTGGGAGGCTCCAGAAGCTCCCACAATAAGGGAAAGGGAGATTTTGGGGGCTTTATTCCCCAATGATGTGCTTGTGACTTCGGGATTTGTGCCTCTTTTTCAAGCCCAGAGCCGAGGACACTGCCCAAAACTCAATGAGACTTCTAGAAATGAAAGATAACAATGGATTAATGATACAAATGTAATTACTTGAACAAGGACTTGACTGGACCCCTACTAGCCATGACAAACATTTCATCAAACATGTCATAAAGATGCAATCTAAAGGATTAAACAACAAATATGAGCATACGAGTCTCATACTTAGATGAGAATCACTAAGAAGCATTGATGCCTTATCAGAATAATTGCATTACCATCTATTATGCCATATATTCATTGTAAATTTAGTGATTAACCAAAACATGATGAGAGCCATAAATTTCAATTGTCATAAAAATCATTCATAACCAACATATAAACAACAAAATATCAAGGATATAACAACCATATAAAACACATATAAACAATTATATTTCCCCATAACATACGAAGGAGAAATAGAGCTCTTTTTGATGATTGCATAGGTCGACTAGGTATGGGACTTCCACGAACCACCCAACTGTAGACTAGGATGAACCAAATCTTTCTTTCATCCAGTCACCCTCATGCCATATTCGAACCATGAATGTGGGATATCATGAAACAAATCCATCAAAACCGAACCAGGGCTTCTAGAGGTCAAACCACCTCAACCCTCAACTACTGATTCCACCTCACAATCAAACATCACTAACCATCAAAAGATTGGTCTCTACCCAAGCTGTCTAGGGCTCAAGATAATTTGTTCCGAATCGGCTTCCAGGACTAGTAACTCAACCCATAGCCACGAGGTTTCTAGAGTGTTTGTCCAACCAAGGCTTCCAGGACTAGTAATTCAACCTGTTAGCACTTGAAATTTCACCTCAGGCTGAGACAGGTAAACCTCAAGGCTACATCAAACCATTTAGCCTCGTAGCTAGCCCTACGAGGCAGGAGAAGGCTCTCTCGGGTCAATCTCAGTAAAATCTTCAATGGATGAGATGACCAATAGGGTAACACTGATTTTAGGCTAGTAAACTGATCAAAAGGGTTGATTTGGGGTTTTTAGGGTTTTTGGTGGCAAATTGAGGGATGGCAATTTTGGGTGTGGGGATGGGACACAGTTTCTGCAGGGGGTTCTTTGGGGAAAGGTAGGAGACAGTATTAATGCCTTTAACTTAATTGGATGGTCAGGAATGAAATAAAGATAGCTAAAGAGAGCAAGCAATAACTTTGAATTCTCTTTAGACAGTAGAAAACATTGAAATTAAACAAACTTAAAAG